>JANAVB010005838.1:0-95804 GCA_029216955.1 Iris pallida
GCACATGACCGGTGACGCTTCATTATTTACAACACTGTCGAAGAGGAATAAAGAAGGATACGTCTCCTTCGATAATAATTTGAGAGGGTATATAATCGGTATCGGTGACATTGGTAAGGCTCCCTATCCAGTGATTAAAGATGTTTGTCTTGTTACCGAGTTAAAACATAATCTGCTCAGCATAAGCCATTTAGCTGATCACGGTTATGGTATTAACTTCGTAAAAGATAAATGTACTATAATTGATAGTTCAATTGGTAGCACTATATTTGAAGGTATTAGGGAGGACAATATATATGTATTCTATTTGTTAGAAGATGCTAACACAGCAGGTAGATGTTTGATGGCCAAAAGCATTGAGAGTCAACTATGGCATATGAGACTCGGTCATGCAAACATGGATACAATTTCAAGATTATCTACGAAGAAGTTGGTACGCGACTTACCGGATATCTCTTTCAAGAAGGATACGGTATGTAGTGAATGTGAAAAGAACAAAGCTACCAAATTCGCATTCAAATCCAAGAACGCTGTAAGTACCACTAGACCTTTACAATTGTTGCATATGGACTTATTTGGACCCAGCAGAATTGTTAGTCTAGGTGGTAAGTTATATGCATTTGTCATTATAGATGACTTCTCTAGATATATATGAGTTTATTTTCTTGCACGCAAGAACGATGTATTATCAAAATTTATCACCTTTTGTAAGAAAGTACAGAATGAAAAAGGTTTCATGATTACTCGCATTCGTAGTGATCATGGCGACGAATTTGAGAATGCAGAATTCAAGCAATTTTGTGACAAACATGGTTATTTGCATGAATTCTCTTGCCCTAGGACTCCGTACAAAATGGAGTTGTGGAACGTAAGAACATAACTCTATCTGAAATGGCTGGAGTTATGTTAAACCAGTTTAGTCTATCTAGATACTTATGGGCTGAAGCTGTAAATACAGCATGCTATATTCTCAATAGGGTTCTAATTCGACATATATCGAAGAAGACTCCCTATGAATTATGGTTTGATAGAACACCAAATGTTTCTTATTTCAAAATGTTTGGTTGTAAATGCTTTATTCTTAATACTAAAGATAATTTGAGTAAATTTGATGAAAAGGCCGATGAAGGTATATTTTTAGGTTATGCAGCAAAGAGCAAAGGGTATAGAGTCTTCAACAAAAGAACCATGATCATTGAAGAATCTATCAACGTCAAGTTTGATGAGATAAATCAACACTTAGACAATGATGACAATGAAGACATAATCACACCAAGTACAGCTACTGCAAAACCTTCACACAAAGATGCAGAACCATCACATCAGGCATCAGATGAACCTCCAAGCAAAGAAGCCGGAACTAGCAATCTTGAGACTACACCAAAAGAGATGAGATTCTTGGCTAATCATCCAAAGGACTTGGTAATTGGTAAGATTACCAAGGGTGTAAGTACTCGTTCCTCTAATAACGATATAGCTTCTTGTGTTGCTTTTGTCTCGTAGTTTGAACCCAAAAATATTGATGAAGCATGTAGTGATAATTTTTGGTTAGATGCTATGCAAGAGGAATTAAACCAATTCGAACGAAATCAAGTTTAGGAACTTGTTCCCAAGCCTATTGATCATCCGGTCATTAGCACCCGATGGGTATTCCGAAATAAACTGAATGAGAATGGTTTAGTGACTCGTAATAAGGCTCGACTCATAGCTCAAGGATACAATCAGGAAGAAGGTATCGACTACGATGAGACTTATGCCCCAGTTGCGAGATTAGAATCCATTCGCATGTTATGTGCATTTGCATGTTTTTATAATTTTAAGTTATTTTAAATGGATGTCAAAAGCGCATTTTTAAATGGTTTTATAAAAGAAAAGGTTTATGTAGCTCAACCACCCGGTTTTACTGATTTCAAATTTCCTGAATATGTTTTCAAGTTGAAGAAAGCTTTATACGGTTTGAAACAAGCCCCTCGTGCTTGGTACGATCGTCTAAGCACTTTTCTACTTGATAACGGTTTTTCAAAGGGAAAGGTTGACACTACTTTGTTTATAAAATCTTTGAATAATAATATTCTTTTGATTCAAGTCTATGTAGATGATATTATCTTTGGATCTACTGATGAATCTCTTTGTCAAGAATTTTCAAAGTGTATGCAGAATGAGTTTGAGATGAGCATGATGGAAGAGCTGAATTTCTTTCTCAGACTGCAAATCAAACAAACCAACAATGGACGTTCATAAATCAAGCAAAGTACACAAAGGATCTATTAAAGAAGTTCGACATGGAAGCAGCAAAACCACTTAGCACTCCAATGGCGACTTCAACCAAGCTTGAACTGATGAATAAGGCAAACCCGTCGACATACGTAAGTATCGAGGTATGATCGGTAGCTTACTGTATTTAACTGCTAGTCGACTAGACATAATGTTTAGTGTTTGCTTATGGGCACGCTTTCAAGCTAATCCTAAGGAATTACATTTGTGCGCAGTTAAGCATATCTTCTGATACCTTAAAGGCACTTCTTCTGTCGGCTTATGGTATCCCAAAACCACATCGTTTGACCTAAATGGTTATTTCGATGCTGATTTTGTCGGATGCAAAGTAGATAGAAAAAGTACTAGCGGCACATGTCATTTCCTAAGAAAAGCTCTAGTCTCTTGGTTTAGTAAAAAGTAAAATTCTGTTACATTATCAACAACCGAGGCTGAGTATATCGCCGCAGGACGTTGTTGTGCACAAATTTTGTGGATGAAACAAACCTTAGAAGACTATGGATTGTATTTTACACACATACCCATTTTCGATGACAACACTAGTTCTATTAATTTGACTAAGAATCCAGTATGTCATTCTCGTACTAAACATATCGAGATTCGATATCACTTTCTTAGAGATCATCAACAAAATAGAGATATAGACCTTGTATACATAGACACACAGAATCAATTAGCTGACATACTCACAAAACCTCTAGCGGAAGATCGTTTCAATTATTTACGTCGAGAATTAGGCATTTTAGATGTCAATAATAGTAATTAATCTTGTTTTATTAATTAATTTATTCGATACTCATAAACTGTTTTCGAGACAAGCCTAAAAAGAGTCCGTCTGTCACCACGACTACGGTCGAAGCGAAGCGGTACTTAAGAGTTCCCCGGTGAAACACCGTTAGCTGGGACAGTACTCCTACAGCTAATTTGAGACAGATGCGGAGTAAAGAATATTAATTTGTAAAATAATATTAATTATATTATTTTGAGATTTAAAATTACTAAACTCTGAATTAAATATTTGAAATGAACTAATAAAAAAGGTGTGGTCCTATTTCTATTATTTTTGATATATATATATAGCCAGGCAACCCTTGGCTAATTCGGCCCAAATTCGGTCCGAATTAGGCCAGAGTTCGGCTGGGTATATATGTACCAGCCAGAACCCGAGGCCCCCATCTTCTTCATTCTTCCAAACCACATCCAACAGCAGCTGCCGCGCCTCCAAACCCTAGCTTTTCTCCATCCCTGTTCTTCCAATCTGTATGGAGTTTCTCGTCCAAACTTTGGATTCGTTCGGAGAACTTCGTCCTCTACAACATATCCAATTCTTGGAAGGTATAATCCCTTCTCTTCTCCACTTTTCAATACTTAGGATTTCTAGAAAATTTTGGGAAAGAATGCCTAAGTTCAATCCCTTCAAGAGGAAGAAGACCAATGCCAGTGAAGAGGCATCGTCTTCAGATCCGTATACGGATTGCCTCTTTTCTCTGGTCCAATCGAACAATGGTGCGTCGGACGAGTTTTACTTTAAAACTTCCGATCAAGCCTTATTGTGGTACGCCGATTTCATTATGCGTACTATTTGTACCGGATCGCCGATTAAATGGACTGTCTTTCCGGATCACCACCCTTACTTTGAGGTATCAGGGTTACAATATTTTGTTACCTTACACTTCCTCATTGCCACTAATACTATTAGATTATTCTATTGTAATTTCGTGTTAGACACTTTTACCGCGAGAACACGTGTCGAAGGAATTGATATCGAATTCACTGATGAAACGTTAGCAGAAATCCTTGGTATCCCAAACGAAGGTGCCCCGCTCGATGACATCACTGATTTTGATTTCCCCGATGGCACGACACTCGTTAGTTTCAAGAATGAGCTTTGTGCGCCAGCACGTGCTCGTCCTAGAAAGTTCAAGGCTAATAACTTGAACTTGTTTAACTATGAATTACATCGCATCATCTATTCCACCTTACTTCCGAAATCCACTTCTAAAGATGATGTTACTGCACTTGATCTCTCGGCTCTTTATTATATTCTTAAGGGGATTCCTTTTTCTGCCCCTAAGACTATCATCCAGATGATGGGTAGATGTCGCGGGAGAGACCGCAACCTATCTTATGCGATGCTTATTCCTCGCATCTTTCAGAGATTTGATATTGACCTATCTACTTGTGGTGTCGACCCCGAGCCCAAGTTCCTCAAACTCTCTCGTCGCAGCATTGCCACTGTTCCTCCACCTACTGCACCTACTCCTCCTGCACCTACTCCCACAGCACATGTTCTTCCTCACTCTTACCCTATGACATTTGAGGGTATTCATCAGCACTTATCAGATCTGCAGTCCTTTTATGTTGAGACTTCTAGGGAACACGAGTTCCGTGATGTGACTCGGTTCCAGGTGATTGCCAACTCCTTCGTCGATCTGAGGTTTATGCAGACGGGTCATTCTGCTAGCTCTCTACCTCGAGACCCTTCTATTTTTGGCTACCGTATTGACGACGAGGCGGTCCACTCTCTGTTCCAGCCAGGGAACGCCTATGATTGGTATCGTACTGCTCGTGCCCCTCCTCGAGACTATGTCGGTAAGTTTTCCGCTGGTGCCACTCCTCGTACTTCTGGCGCTGGTACTTCTGGAGCTGGTCCTTCTGGACATGCTGGAGTTGCAGCTGATGACGTTGATGATGAGGATGATGATGAATTTTGAGATGTTAGATATTGAGACTGTTACTTTTGTCTTATGTTTACTTGGAAATGCTCCGACATTCCAAGATTTTATCAGTACTTTTTAGTTATTATCAGCACTTTTCTATTATGTGACTATTCATAGACATAGTTTTGATTATGTCCCAGTTTTGGTATCTTAGTTTATTATTCAGTACTTTATTTGTTTCAGTTTTATTCTCGTACTATCTATCTCTTCATATTAAAAACTGCCAGTGACAAATATATACCTGTGTTGTTTTATAGACTATCTGTTGTTTGCCATTGATTGTAAAAGAACAGAACAATTATCGGAGGACTGAACTTAGACTCATAATACAAACTCGCTTGAACAAAGAAAGCCTAGGAACAAAAACCTAGGTACAACAATCTAAGTACAATTATTTATTTTAGATTCTGGGGGGGGTGACGATAGAGGCTCGGGAAAGCGACGGCAGCTCTGTCTTACTCCTTGGACGATCGGGTGCAGCCTTGGCTCTGGAGAAGAAGTACTTGGCGTTGATGAAGAAATGCTCTCAGAATCTGATCCGGGGGTCTCTCTCTCTATGTGTGTCTGTCCTCTCTGCGTGTCTGTTCCTCCTCTTGCAAGGGAATGGCACCTTGCTATTTATAAGAGTGGGGGGCATTATTTAGGGTTTGCAATGATTGCCTATTCTCAAAAGTCGGCGGTCTGAAAGTTAATCTGGGCCGTCCATTTTGTATATGATAGATTTAAGCAATTAATGTGATTGCATTAAATCTCTGTAGATAATAAATGCTGATTGCCATGAATATTCGCGACTTGTAATAGCCTGCCACATGTCTAATTTGCTCGATTTGATTTGATCTGGGCATTTATTGCAACAAATCAGATTAAGATATGTTAACACCCATAATCCCAGGAAGATAAGACTGCCACGTGTCTCAATCATCTTGGCAGAGCCGCAGATGAGTGGGCCGCATGAGGCTAAATGGCCGCATGAAGATGAGCAGCCGCATGGGGATGAACAGCCGCATGAAGATGGGCAGCCGCATGGGAGTAGACAGCCGCATGCTGATGGACGGCCGCATAAGAAATGCAGCCGCATGCTGATGGTCGGCCGGCCGCATAAATGTAGCTGTCACTACCATATTTCTAGTTTGAGGGTAAATTTGTTATTTTTGGGGTAAATTAAAATTATTAGTATTAATTAGAATTTATGGGAATTTTTAGGAATTATTTTGGATTTATTTGGACTAGTTTGATTTTTGACTTGTTTTGACTCATGTAGACCAACCTAGGAACTAACCCTAGTTAGTTAGGCTTGGTTAGGTCAAGTGACTCTAGTCTAACCTAGTATGACCTAAGTTAGTAGTTATTGATTCATTAGAAATTTAATTAAGAAATTAGAAATCAAGTGATTTGATAAATGGCTTGTGGTTTCATAAGTCATTTTGTGACTAAACTTGATTGGACTAGCTAAACCTAGCTCAAACCCCACCCACACCCATCATGGCCGGCCACCTAGGTTTAACCTAGGGATTCCCCTACTATAAAGTCCCTTCTAGTTTTTAGGGCTAGCCTCTTTTAGGGTTCATCCAAAGTTCTAAGGAAAGAGGTGAGTTCCATCTTCCAAAATTCATTAAAAATCCATTTTAAATCCTTTCTTCCCCAAACCAATTCCATTAGGACCTAAAATCAATGCTCTTGCTGTTGGTATTAGTTATTTGCAGGAAAACAACAATTTGTGAAAGTTTGGGTGGCTTGAGGAATCTCTCCATTTTAGCTTTTGTGAAGGCTTGTTCACCAATAGGTAACTTTCCCATTTCTCAATGAAATTTCATTTAGTCTTCACCAATAGGAAGCCCTAAGGGTCCCCCTAAGGTCTGGATAGGTTTCGTGTCCAGTGTCGGTGGATTCGTGTCCATTCTGGATACGTATCAATCACTAGTCATAGGTATTTGACAAAATGCCTCAATGAGCATTTTGTATTAATTTCGATTTTGTTTTTGAATAGAAAATAGGGTTTTGTTCTTGCTTACTATTTCCTATCCTTGTGTCTTGATTTTTGTGTCGACCTGTGTCGCTTTGGTGGTGTGGACACGCGCGCGCACACGCTCGCGCTGCTACAGGGATCCCCTGCCTATCGGGCCCTGTAGCGGACACGACACGAACTTTCTGGACACAAAACTTTGTGGGAGCCTCGGGGCACCCACTGACACGCCATGTGTCAAGTTTCGTGGGCCCACGTGGCGTATCGAGTGAGAAATCCTCGACGCACGAGTTTCTCTATGTTCTGTGCTGTGTGGTTCTTTTGTTTCTGATACGGGTTTATAAGTCTGACACGGCGACACGAGGCCAAGGTGTAGACACTTGGATGTGGACACCTAGACCTATGCTAGGTGGGGACATGAGCACGTGGCCTAACTCATGCTGTCTTGTGTGCACGACACGCGTGCACACACGCACGAGGCAGTGCACTGCTGTGCAGAGCCAGTGTGCTGTTCTGAGTTTTTATTGTTGTGGACACGCCGTGTCCGGCTAGGGTGGACACAAGACAATCACAATGACACGTGTACACCTTATGGTTTCATTACCAACCACTGTTTTTGCATATTAGCTTGATTTAAATGATCAATTCTTCATTCCCCCTAATTTCCTGATGTCCTTAATATCAGTTCACTGCTCACTGATTCTCCAGTTTTGTCATTCGAATTTCTAGCACCTATTTAATCTATTTTCACTGTTAATTGCATGATTTAAAACTCTAAATGTGTACACCTATATGTTTGCTAAGTGTAGGGTGATTTTGGGTTAAATTGATTCTGAATTGGTTCAAAAACCTGGAATTTCAGATGAGACTGAAAACTTAGTTGTAAACTGATTTTGGGTTAAATTTTGAAATGCTTTGAATGCTCTTCATATGGGACTGAACTGAGATTGATCCCAAGTTTTGTGTAGCCTGGGTTTAGGCCATGTCTCCTGTCATATATAGTCACTGTTGTGTATGCTTCAACTGACATTTGTTTTGAAGATAAAACTGGGAATTGGTTTTGGTTTATTTGTTAAAACCTGAGATTAGGATTTCTATGTTCAGTTGTGCAAACCTGAGAATGGGTCATTGTCTTCCAGTTTTTATGATACATTGACTGTTTTTAATTGCTGTACTGATTTTTCCCTTCCTGTTGTTCCTTCACTGTTTTGAGAAATTTCCTGCACACTGTCACAGCATAACACACACACTCTTCCTCCCTTTCACTGTTATATTCCTGTGTATATATATAGGTAGCCCAGTACATACACCTACATAATATTTCTCCCTTGGCAATTACACTTTTATACACACTGTTTTAATTTCCCTTCACTGTTATAAATTCCTGCACACACACAAGTATACATACACACATAGCCTTCTTGTATTGTCCTGTCACACACCACACACATGTTTCCCTCTCCATATGCATATTCATGTGTATATTATATATCTATGTACATATGTGTGGTGTAATGTGCCTATATATATATGTGTGAAATGTATGCCTATATGTATATACATATAGTATTTAGCCTAGAATGCATAGTGTTAACCAATATTTGTATCTATATATATAGTGTTGTATATGCATAGGTGTATGAGTACTTGAAATGTTGTGTGTAGTCTAGTATAGCCTTGTTAGAGCCTAGCATGACTTGTTAGACCTAGATGGTTGAGTTTAGACTTGATTAGACTTGGTTGACCTAGTTTGACTTCTAGGGTTGACCAAAGTTGACCAAGAGTTGACCTTGGCCTAGATTGACCTAGAATCATGTAGAATGCATAGTAGGACTCCATTTTACTATTTTGGACTTGTTGTGACTTGTGCTGTTCTGATTAGGAGCCAGACACGACTCCTTGGACAGTACGTTTCATACCGGACACTCAGATACAGGCGAGTACATTCTCTGATCATTTCATATCTTGCTTAGAATTATTTCCTGCAGTAGATTACTTTACTTGTACTGTCACGTTGGTCACACGGATTGGTACTATATGGATCCCTTCTTGAGATGTTATCCTTAGGGAGCATCAGGTACTACATGTTCTGTGCGTTTCACTTACATGGCGTATCATATGCTTCATTGGTTCTTTGATCACTTACGACATATACTCTTATGATCGTAGAGTCTTCCTAGAATCCTTATCCCATTTATGGGACTACTATCTATCACCTTCGGGGTCTATTACCTTCGGGGTCTATCACCTTCGGGGTCTATTACCTTCGGGGTCTATCACCTTCGGGGTCTGTTACATAGCATCATAACATAACCTGGCTGGATCCTTGTGTATTGATTGGGGGTACGGGGGAGTAGAAATGGACATGTGAATAATATCCAAGTAGTATCTTATCAGAATCTCTTCCATAGTGTCTTATCAGAATCTCCTATGCCATTTACATGTTCATGTTGTACTCTGACTCACTAGTCACTGCTAGCTCTCTATGTATAGTAGATATTTCTATTACAGTTCTCTCTCTGTTTATATACTGCATTTCTTCAGTACTTGTATCTTACTTTACTGTATGTTTATATTTTCTAACCTGCTATGATCTGTTGAGATGTACTGTGCTCGCTCCTGTCCTGACTGGACCTGTTGAAAATATTACAGAGGACGAGGAGGAGGCTTGCCTGGACACTTACTACGGGGCATCCTTAGATGACATCTGCGAGCTTGACCCTCAGGAGGACCCAGCTCTAGTTGAGGAGATCACCCCGATTGCCTAGACTAGACTAGTTAGGCTTATCTTACTTTTGCAGTCTTGAGACATGTTCTAGTTAGACTCTATTTTGGAGATCAGTTTTGTATATATTTTTTTATCTGAGACCTTGTATTGCTGGGATTATCTTAGACTACTGTTTTTATCTATTTCACTTCCTTGAGTTCTGTTCATATCGTGCTATCTCTTCCTTAGTTGTGATTGAGTTTATTATTGCTATGTCACCCCCATTCGGGGAGTATAAACTGTTTAGATATATACTGCTAGATGTTGTGACCTAGGACAGCGTTCTACCGCCGACACTGCGGCGTAGGCTGGACGTACCCACGCCTCGTGCCCTTACTCTAGGGTGCGGGTCGTGACACGTTTTTAGTGGTGGCCTATGCAGGTCTAGACTAGAAGTGTAGTGGTACTCGAACTAGAGTAACACTGCAGCCTGCTATAGGATATAGGATATTAATTTTAAGATACTCAATCACTTTAGGAAAATTCCTTTTATTGCCATCTAAATCCTTTTGTCAGCTGATCCTTTGAATTATAATTGTCCGCCTTTGTTATTTCGCTTCTTTCTCAGAAATTGATACTCTTGTTTGTCTATCTTCAGGATGGTTGAGACTCGATTGCAGCGTGCCACCCATGAGGATGCTATAGAGGGGACTGCCACCTCTCAGCTAGCACGGCGAGGCCAGGGGACTACAGCTCCTGCCACCTCAGCTCGTGTTGAGACCTCGGCAGTCGCAGCAGGGGGTATGCATCCACCGACTGGGAGGCAGGACCCGGTCTTTCCAGAGGATCCTTTCCAGCCGCCACCGCCTCCAGGACATGTGGACGCAGCTCAGATATTCGCATATTTCTAGCAGTTCATGGACCGACAGCAGGCTCGGCAGGACAGAGGTATGGAGTTGGCCGTCACGACAGCCGCAGCTCGACCAGTGGTGCAGCAACAGAGGACACCAGGGATCGAGCAGTTTCAGAAGATGAGCCCCAGAGACTTTCTGGGGACAGAGGGGATCTTGTATACCGACGAGTGGATCGAGCATATGGAGGAGATCTTCCGCTTGGCCAGGATTCCAGCGGACCTTCAGATCGAGGCCGCATCTAGCCGGATGCGAGATCTTGCTCGCACCTGGTATCAGTCGGACCCCAGGGTGGGGGTACCGGGGCAGACTTAGAAGCAGTTCAGGGGCTTCTTCAAGAAGAAGTTCTTCCCAGATTCAGCAGTCAGAGCCTTAGAGTCGCAGTTTGAGAGCTTGGTCCAGGGGAGCCTCTCAGTAGAGGAGTATGCTAGAGAGTTTGGTCGTCTCGGCAGGTTCGTAGAGGGCTTGAGCGAGACGGCGAAGGCCCAGAGGTTCCGGAAGGGTCTGGTCAAGGAGGTCAAGTCCCTGACCAAGGGCAGCATAGATGCTACGTTCGAGGAGATCTTGACAGGAGCCCTGTTAGCTGAGGATGATCTTGAGCTTAGGCTCAAGAGAGGGAGAGACCCAGTCGGAGGCAGCAGCAGCGGGGGCCAGGCCAAGAGGCTCCACTTCCAGCATCAGCAGCTGAGGCAGTTTCAGCCGCAGCCGATCCAGCAGAGGCCAGTTCAGCAGCAGTAGCCGAGATAGCACCAGCAGGGTCAGAGACAGGGAGCCACTTGTGCCTACTGTAAGAAGCCTGGGCACGTCTTCAATGAGTGCCGGAAGAGGCTAGGTCTGTGCCTATTGTGTGGTTCAGCAGACCACCAGATGAGGGAGTACCGCATAGCACGAGCAGCTCCGAGAGGTAGAGCTAGAGCTCCAGTGGGCCAGCAGCGGGGACCAGCCCTGCCGACTCAGCAGCAGAGGTTTGTCCAGCACCAGCAGCAGACCAGGGGAGGCCAGCAGGGGCGAGCTTTCGCCATGGCAGCTGGAGAGGCAGAGGTGACTGGAGAGCTGATTGCAGGTTCGATTCTTCTCGACTCCAGTCCAGCATTTGCATTGTTTGATTCTGGTGCATCGCATAGCTTCATTTCAGTATATTTTGCGATTAGGCATGGTATAGTAGCTGAATCATTGCCTAGGACTTACAAGATCACGACCGGGGGTGGTATTATCCTCGTGAGTGATATTTGTAAGGGTCGGAGAGTAGTTTTGGGAGACCGTGAGTTGGAGGTGAGCCTGCTCGTAATGCCATTGTCGAACTACGATATAGTACTAGGCATGGATTGGTTGAGCAGGCACCACGCCAGTATTGATTGCAGAGGGGGTAGAGTTCTCTTCAGAGCACCGGGGGAGCCAGAGTTCGAGTACTCCAGACGTCAGACAGAGCAGAGCAGCGGAGTCTTCTGTGGAGTCTCGGTCGAGGAGCAGACGATTCCATACCTCTTGATAGCAGAGTATATGGATGTTTTCCCGAAGGAGTTGCCGGGACTGCCACCAGATAGGAACATTGAGTTCTCGATAGACTTGGTTCCAGGAGCGGAACCCATCTCTCAGCATGTCTATCGGGTGAACAACAGCGAGCTGGTGGAGCAGAAGAAGCAAGTGGATGAGCTACAGGACAAGGGCTTCATCCGCTCGAGTTCGTCGCCATGGGGAGCACCAGTGTTGTTCGTGCCGAAGAAGGATGGGTCAGTACGCATGTGTATTGACTACAGGGCACTCAACAACCTCACGATCAAGAACAAATACCCACTGCCGCGGATCGACGATCTATTTGACCAGTTGAGCGGAGCTCGGGTATTTTCCAAGATTGATCTGAGGTCGGGATATCACCAGGTGAAGGTGAAGAGGGAGGATATTCCCAAGACCGCTTTCAGGACGCGGTATGGACAGTTCGAGTTTTTGGTTATGCCGTTTGGGCTAACCAATGCACCTGCAGTGTTTATGAACCTTATGAACAAGGTGTTCCATCAGTATCTGGATCAGTTTGTGGTAGTGTTCATAGATGATATTTTGGTATATTCTAAGACTGAGGAGGAGCACGAGGAGCATCTTAGGATCGTGCTGGAGACTCTCAGGAAGGAGCAGCTTTATGGGAAGCTCTCCAAGTGTGAGTTCTTCTTGGACCGGGTAGACTTCTTGGGACACGTTGTGACTGGAGATGGTATCTCAGTTGACCCCAAGAAGATTGTAGCAGTCGAGGCATGGGCAGCGCCGACATCAGTTGCAGAGATCAGGAGCTTCCTGGGGCTGGCAGGGTATTATCGGAGATTCGTGCAGGATTTCTCCCAGATCGCAGAGCCGTTGACACGGTTGACCCGGAAGGATACTGAGTATGTTTGGTCAGAGGAGTGTCAGGCAGCTTGTGATGAGTTGAAGAAGCGGCTGACGACAGCTCCGATTCTGATGTTGCCTTCAGGATCAGGTGGTTTCACTATTTATTGTGATGCTTCAGGGAAGGGGCTGGGTTGTGTGTTACAGCAGCACGGGAAGGTAATTGCCTATGCTTCCAGGCAGTTACGTCCCCATGAAAAGAACTACCCTACCCACGACCTGGAGCTGGCAGCAGTAATTTTTGTATTGAAGCTGTGGAAGCATTATCTATATGGTGAGAGAGTGGAGATCTTCACAGATCACAAGAGCCTTAAGTATGTGTTCACTCAGAAGGAGTTGAACATGAGACAACGCAGATGGCTGGAGTTGATGAAGGATTTTGACATCCTACTTCAGTACCACCCAGGGAAGGCCAACGTGGTTACCGATGCCTTGAGTAGGTATCCGACAGCCATGTGTTTGACCATGGATCGGCATTTGCTTGCCGACTTGGAGAGCCTTGGGATTGAGGTGATCGTGCCGGGAGTGCAGATGCAGCTATGGGGGATACAGATTCAGTCAGACTTGGTAGACAGGATCAAGGCGGCCCAGTTCGAGGATGTGGCTTTGCAGAGTATTAGAGAGCAGATCAGTATAGGAGTGGGGAATCCTGAGTTTTTACTTGCAGAGGATGGTGCCCTGAGGCAGGGTGCCAGGTTATATGTGCCTAGCGGGGAGCTCAGAGAGCAGATTATGCAGGAGGCCCACAGATCTCAGTACTCTATACACCCGGGTGCCAACAAGATGTACCGAGATCTGCAGAAACATGTATGGTGGTCAGGAATGAAGCGGGAGGTGTCCCACTTCGTAGTTAGGTGCTTGGTCTGTCAGCAGGTCAAGGCAGAGAGACAGAGGCCCGGTGGATTGTTGTAGCCGCTGCCCATTCCAGAGTAGAAATGGGAGCATATCACGATGGACTTCGTATCAGGATTGCCGCGTACTCTAGGAGGAAAAGATGCGATTTGGGTCATCATTGACAGGTTGACCAAATCGGCCCACTTCTTGCCATTCAAGGTGGGTACGTCTACAGAGAGGCTGGCGGAGATGTATATGCGGCAGATAGTCAGGATCCACGGAGTTTCGGTCAGCATCGTCTCAAATCGGGATAGCCATTTTACTTCCTATTTCTGGAGGAGTCTGCAGACCAGCTTGGGCACTCAGCTCAAGTTCAGTACTGCATACCACCCCCAGACGGACGGACAGTCAGAGCGGACTATTCAGACCCTTGAGGATATGCTGCGGACGTGCGTCTTGGACTTTGGAGGTTCCTGGGAGGATCATCTTCATTTGGTGGAGTTTGTCTATAACAATAGTTTCTAGGCCAGCATCGAGATGTCACCTTTCGAGGCTCTGTACGGGCGTAGGTGCCGTACACCCTTATCCTGGGATGATGTTGGTGAGCGAGCTTTGCTGGGGCCAGAGATGATTGTGGATGCGGTCGAGAAGGTGAAGCTCATCAGGGACAGACTTCACGTGGCGCAGGACAGACATCGGCACTGGGCCGATAGCCACCGGAGGCCCTTGGAGTTTGAGGTACAGATTAGAGTAGGATTAGATTTAGGTTGTTGTTTGTGATTTTTGATCATGTTTGTTATTTATATTAATTGAGACCTTGCTTGTGATTAGGTCAAAGACCGGGTTTCCTTGAGGATATCTCCGGCTCGTGGTACGATACGTTTTGGTGGAGGCGGGAAGCTTAGCCCGCGCTTCATCGGCCCTTTCGTTATCAGCGGGAGAGTCGGTGACGTGGCTTACAGGCTAGACTTGCCGCCTGCACTTGTGGGGGTCCACAACATATTCCATGTATCACAGTTGAGACGGTACGTGGCTGACCCTAGCCATGTGCTCGATCATTCGGAGATTGAGGTGGGGCCTTCTCTCAGCTATCCAGAGCAGCCAGTAGAGATTCTGGATCGACGGGAGAAGGTTCTGAGGAACCAGGTGATACCTTTGGTACGCGTCTTATGGAGGCATCATTCTCCAGGGGAGTCTACCTGGGAGCGGGAGGATGAGATGCGCGAGCGGTACCCTTATCTTTTTGGACCGTGAGGTATACTTTCTATCCTTCTCATCAGTTGCATTTCGCCTTTCAATTTCGAGGACGAAATTCTTTTAAGGAGGGTAGATTTGTCACTACCACATTTCTAGTTTGAGGGTAAATTTGTCATTTTTGGGGTAAATTAAAATTATTAGTATTAATTAGAATTTATGGGAATTTTTAGGAATTATTTTGGATTTATTTGGACTAGTTTGATTTTTGACTAGTTTTGACTCATGTAGACCAACCTAGGAACTAACCCTAGTTAGTTGGGCTTGGTTAGGTCAAGTGACTCTAGTCTAACCTAGTATGACCTAAGTTAGTAGTTATTGATTCATTAGAAATTTAATTAAGAAATTAGAAATCAAGTGATTTGATAAATGGCTTGTGGTTTCATAAGTCATTTTGTGACTAAACTTGATTGGACTAGCTAAACCTAGCTCAAACCCCACCCACACCCATCATGGCCGGCCACCTAGGTTTAACCTAGGGATTCCCCCACTATAAAGTCCCTCCTAATTTTTAGGGCTAGCCTCTTTTAGGGTTCATCCAAAGTTCTAAGGAAAGAGGTGAGTTCCATCTTCCAAAATTCATTAAAAATCCATTTTAAATCCTTTCTTCCCCAAACCAATTCCATTAGGACCTAAAATTAATGCTCTTGCTGTTGGTATTGGTTATTTGCAGGGAAACAACAATTTGTGAAAGTTTGGGTGGCTTGAGGAATCTCTCCATTTTAGCTTTTGTGAAGGCTTGTTCACCAATAGGTAACTTTCCCATTTCTCAATGAAATTTCATTTAGTCTTCACCAATAGGAAGCCCTAAGGGTCCCCCTAAGGTCTGGATAGGTTTCGTGTCCAGTGTCGGTAGATTCGTGTCCATTCTGGACACGTATCAATCACTAGTCATAGGTGTTTGACAAAATACCTCAATGGGCATTTTGTATTAATTTCGATTTTGTTTTTGAATAGGAAATAGGGTTTTGTTCTTGCTTACTGTTTTCTGTCCTTGTGTCTTGATTTTCGTGTCGACCTGTGTCGCTTTGGTGGTGTGGACACGCGCGCGCACACGCTCGCGCGCTGCTACAGGGATCCCCTGCCTATCGGGCCCTGTAGCGGACACGACACGAACTTTCTGGACATGAAACTTTGTGGGAGCCTCGGGGCACCCACTGACATGCCATGTGTCAAGTTTCGTGGGCCCACGTAGCGTATCGAGTGAGAAATCCTCGACGCACGAGTTTTTCTATGTTCTGTGCTGTGTGGTTCGTTTGTTTCTGATACGGGTTTATAAGTCTGACACGGCGACACGAGGCCAAGGTGCAGACACTTGGACGTGGACACCTAGACCTATGCTAGGTGAGGACACGAGCACGTGTCCTAACTCGTGCTGTCTTGTGTGCACGACACGCGTGCACACACGCACGAGGCAGTGCACTGCTGTGCAGAGCCAGTGTGCTGTTCTGAGTTTTAATTGTTGTGGACACGCCGTGTCCGGCTTGGGTGGACACAAGGCAATCACAATGACACGTGTACACCCTATGGTATCATTACCAACCACTGTTTTTGCATATTAGCTTGATTTAAATGATCAATTCTTTATTCCCCCTAATTTCCTGATGTCCTTAATATCAGTTCACTGCTCACTGATTCTCCAGTTTTGTCATTCGAATTTCTAGCACCTATTTAATCTATTTTCACTGTTAATTGCATGATTTAAAACTCTAAATATGTACACCTATATGTTTGCTAAGTGTAGGGTGATTTTGGGTTAAATTGATTCTGAATTGGTTCAAAAACCTGGAATTTCATATGAGACTGAAAACTTAGTTGTAAACTGATTTTGGGTTAAATTTTGAAATGCTTTGAATGCTCTTCATATGGGACTGAACTGAGATTGATCCCAGGTTTTGTGTAGCCTGGGTTTAGGCCATGTCCCCTGTCATATATAGTCACTGCTGTGTATGCTTCAACTGACATTTATTTTGAAGATAAAACTGGGAATTGGTTTTGGTTTATTTGTTAAAACCTGAGATTAGGATTTCTATGTTCAGTTGTGCAAACCTGAGAATGGGTCATTGTCTTCCAGTTTTCATGATACATTGACTGTTTTAAATTACTGTACTGATTTTTCCCTTCATGTTGTTCCTTCACTGTTTTGAGAAATTTCCTGCACACTGTCACAGCATAACACACACACTCTTCCTCCCTTTCACTGTTATATTCCTGTGTATATATATAGGTAGCCCAGTACACACACCTACACAATATTTCTCCCTTGGCAATTACACTTTTACACACACTGCTTTAATTTCCCTTCACTGTTATAAATTCATGCACACACACAAGTATACACACACACACATAGCCTTCTTGTATTGTCCTGTCACACACCACACACATGTTTCCCTCTCCATATGCATATTCATGTGTATATTATATATCTATGTACATATATGTGGTGTAATGTGCCTATATATATATGTGTGAAATGTATGCCTATATGTATATACATATAGTATTTAGCCTAGAATGCATAGTGTTAACCAATATTTGTATCTATATATATAGTGTTGTATATGCATAGGTGTATGAGTACTTGAAATGTTGTGTGTAGTCTAGTATAGCCTTGTTAGAGCCTAGCATGACTTGTTAGACCTAGATGGTTGAGTTTAGACTTGATTAGACTTGGTTGACCTAGTTTGACTTCTAGGGTTGACCAAAGTTGACCAAGAGTTGACTTTGGCCTAGATTGACCTAGAATCATGTAGAATGCATAGTAGGACTCCATTTCACTATTCTGGACTTGTTGTGACTTGTGCTGTTCTGATTAGGAGCCAGACATCACTCCTTGGACAGTACGTTTCATACCGGACACTCAGATACAGGCGAGTACATTTTCTGATCATTTCATATCCTGCTTAGAATTATTTCCTGCAGTAGATTACTTTACTTGTACTGTCACGTTGGTCACACGGATTGGTACTATATGGATCCCTTCTTGAGATGTTATCCTTAGGGAGCATCAGGTACTACATGTTCTGTGTGTTTCACTTACATGGCGTATTATATGCTTCATTGGTTCTTTGATCACTTACGACATATACTCTTATGATCGTAGAGTCTTCCTAGAATCCTTATCCCATTTATGGGACTACTATCTATCACCTTCGGGGTCTATTACCTTCGGGGTCTATCACCTTCGGGGTCTATTACCTTCGGGGTCTATCACCTTCGGGGTCTGTTACATAGCATCATAACATAACCTGGCTGGATCCTTGTGTATTGATTGGGGGTACGGGGGAGTAGAAATGGACATGTGAATAATACCCAAGTAGTATCTTATCAGAATCTCTTCCATAGTGTCTTATCAGAATCTCCTATGCCATTTACATGTTCATGTTGTACTCTGACTCACTAGTCACTGCTAGCTCTCTATGTATAGTATATATTTCTATTACAGTTCTCTCTCTGTTTACATACTGCATTTCTTCAGTACTTGTATCTTACTTTACTGTATGTTTATATTTTCTAACCTGCTATGATCTGTTGAGATGTACTGTGCTCGCTCCTGTCCTGACTGGACCTGTTGAAAATATTACAGAGGACGAGGAGGAGGCTTGCCTGGACACTTACTACGGGACAACCTTAGATGACACCTGCGAGCTGGACCCTCAGGAGGACCCAGCTCTAGCTGAGGAGATCACCCCGATTGCCTAGACTAGACTAGTTAGACTTATCTTACTTTTACAGTCTTGAGACATGTTCTAGTTACACTCTATTTTGGAGATCAGTTTTGTATATATTCTTTTATCTGAGACCTTGTATTGCTGGGATTATCTTAGACTACTGTTTTTATCTATTTCATTTTCTTGAGTTCTGTTTATATCGTGCTATCTCTTCCTTAGTTGTTATTGAGTTTATTATTGCTATGTCACCCCCATTCGGGGAGTATAAACTGTTTAGATATATACTGCTAGATGTTGTGACCTAGGACAGCGTTCTACCGCCGACACTGCGGCGTAGGCTGGACGTACCCACGCCTCGTGCCCTTACTCTAGGGTGTGGGTCGTGACAGTAGCAGCCGCATGCCTCGGGATTAGATGGATTCTGCCAACTATGAGAAGATTTTCTTCTCTTCCCTAGAGACGCGCCATTACGTTAGTCATTATTGCCCCTTTTTGTCAGAGCTGTCATTTCGTCAGAGTTGTCAGCCGTCAAGGCATTAAATGCAGCAAAAGACGAAGGAAAGAAGCTGTTGAAGGCCACATGGCTCCTCTATGGGCCACATGGAGTTATTCAAGCCGCATAGACGCTTGAACCGCATGGATCCCTGAGTCTCAGGGGCTCTCTGAGCCGCATGGGGATCCTTGGCCGCATGAACCTTTCTTTATTCTTTTCCATGCTTCTACAAAACCCCCTTCAAAGTTTTCAATTTGTAAAATTGAAATACTTTGAATAAGAAGCATGGCTATGCATAAACTCCTCTGGCCGCATAGGATATTCTGGCCGCATGGGTGTCTCAGCCGCATAGCCCCCCCTCATCCGCATGGGCGCCTTGCCACGTCTTCATGCCATGTGTGCAAATCTTTTGCATTGATTGCCTTTGATTTGCTGTCAGATTCAAGGCCGCTTTTGGGGGCAGGATCCCAAGAGTTTTGGCCTTTACTCAGTTTGTCTTGATAACCGAAGAGTCGGTTTTTATGTCGCACATGGATCAAAGCGCCCTCATTTTTGCCTATAAATATGAGAGTGTTCAGTCGGAGTGATTTCTTTACTCTCTCTCTCGTCTTCAACTTTTGCTGCCCTGATTATCTGTCTGTCTTTCTTCTCCGACCGTCGGACGACCATGGCCCCCAAGTCTTCCAAAGCTGCCACTGCAAAGGGCAAGAAAGTGGCTTCTTCGTCGGCTACGACACCTAACGTGCACCCCGACGTCCACCCTGTTTTTAAGGATAAGGATTGGATGGAATATTGAATGCTTCAAACCCTAAAAACCATGGCTCTATTAGATTATTTATGTACAAGCCTTCATCCTTCGTCTTTTTTGAACTGCCCAAGTTCAACATGATGAAGCCGCATATGTTGCATGGGCCGCATGACCTTCTTATATCCGAGCCGCATCGGGCATGCCCTGTGTTTGAGCCGCATAAGAAGGATCTGAGCCGCAGGAGCACTTCTAGATTTGTATCGCATGAAGTCCTTTTGAACAGGACCGCATGAGCTCCTGATGAATCTAGGCCGCATAAAGCTTTGCTAAGACGTGCTGCATAAGCTCATCTGCTAAATAGAACCGCATAAGCTCAACCGAACCGCATAAGCTTTATGGAAGTAGTACCGCATGAGACCCAACTAAATTTGGACTGCATAAGGCTACGTTGAATCGAGCCGTATAAGCTCATGTGAGCCTTTTAAGAAGCTCCAAGTGTTCTCATTTTTAACCATCTTTTAATCCTATTTTTTTGTTCTTTCTTCAGTAAATCTGCCAGTCAATGCTGTCGGAGAACCCTTGGTGGGTTCAGCCCAATATGCCATGGGTGTGCAGCTCGACCACTTGGTTCAACGTGTGTCAGATTAGCTTCCCGCCAATGAGCCTTTGGAGAGGGTGAATGTCATCAATAACCAGCCTTTCTACTTTCTTTGTACTATGATGAACTCGGGAAGGCTGGAAGGAGAGTATCTGAAATCGGCCTTTCTCTTCGGGGATGCTCTATCCATAAAGAACCTCCGAGTGCTGGACATTTCTAAGAGCTGGGACTTTACTGTGGACGGGGTGGAGATCCATATTCCCGAAATAGAACGTCATTTTCCCCTCTCGTGGTTCAATATGGTACCGTTGAGCAGGAGGATGGTGGGCTCCCTAACTCCAACCTAATCGGGGATGTTCGTGGGCAACATCTATTATAATAAGAATATTAGGTCAGCATGTGCGAGCACGAACTCGGTCAGTCGGAGCGTGATGGGGCTAATTTCGGGTACCTTTATAAACGTATCTGGTCCCAACTTCACGTTTACTCTAGCTGATACCTTCCTGAATCAGCTTGCTCGCAAGGGGTCTTATCTTGTTGGCAGGTTGTCGCTGTTGAACTGGATAAACCCCATCCCTACGTGGGTCAACCTGACATCATGGATCCTGAGGAAATACGAGGCATTCCTTCGAAAGATTGACCTCTATTATGCCATCCGGGGCACCTGTTATGGGTTACCCATCAACAAGTCGTTGTTCATGGCTCTCTTGGAAATGTATAACCGGAGGACAGGAACTTTCTTCGCGCCCGGAGGGGAGTTGGGACTTGCTCTCCATGAAATGTATGCTGTTTCTAAGCTGCCATGGGGGGGTGAGGCCTTCGAAGTATATACCCCAATAAACGAGGAATTCGAGGATCTGGATCGACGATTCCCGTGTTTTGTTGCCGTGTACCGGGAACTGCTATGCCACCATAGTATTTGTCACCAAACGGCTATCAAGAAGAACAATAGCTCAGAAAGGAACGCTCCCCATACTACATCTTGGGTCTCGTATCTTTTCAAATTCAGTCCCTCTGGCCGGGTTTCTTTTCGAGTTCCTCAGACCCAGGAGGAGATAAACAACCTGATGTCGAATACCAAGAGGTCGAGGTCCACCGGTGACAAGTTTGGGAGTCGTACCGACTCCTTCAGCTATTTCTACCATGGTACCTCACAAATATCTGAGAAGGCGCACTTGGCCGAATTTTTGATGGTATGGCTACGGAACTGCGTAGTCTCGGGAGGGGCTGGTTCTATTGAAAGGATCAGCCGCCACTTCATCCTTCTGACCGTGAAGCTGGTCTTCAGAGTCAGGCTGGCCCTTCTTTCGGCCATGGTGTGTAGCATACACCACGGCCTCCGCGCCTTTTCATCCAAAGTCATTGCTCGCGAGACGAGACTGGACTTTGAACGAATAGAGCTACCCTACCATTATTTAGTGGGGTGGCTATTGATGCATTATCGGTCGTTGATGAGGCCCGGAGCAGACGATGGCGTTACCGATGATGACGCTTTCCTTTTCCGATACTATCGTCAGCCTTGGGAATATGACACCATGCCAGCCTGCCGGAGGGCGTTGACGAGAGTTGATGGGCATGACTTCTTTGTATCTATTCCTCAATTTACTGCTAGAGAAGTGAGGGGTGTACATGTTGACGGCATTGAACCTCCCCTCCTCTTATCTGAAAAAATGCTTCTTTGGATGTGCAATATTCGTCCGACGTACCTGGTATATCGTTACCGCAATAACGTGTACCTGGAGCACTACTTGCCTAGTATGTTCTCCCGCCAGTTCAGGTACAACCAGCTGTTCCTTGATTGTCCCAGTGCTTGCCTAGGCTATGAGGGCAGTGTCCTTGACGGTATCAGGGCGTGGCATTATTACAATACGGTTCATACCCGAGCTAGCTTCTCGTTCTCCGATGCTAATACGTAAGGGGAGATTTTGTACATGGCGGCCCTATATCATGTTACGGCGAGCAAACCTCCCGTGAATTTTGACCTGAGCACCAGCTTTATTGTCGGGACCGGCTTGGCAGAGAAGCCCGAGGGGTCCAAGAAGAGAAAGAAAAAGGCGAATATGGTTTCTGTGCCGGACTCGGAGTCCACGACGGCGGGCGAAGAGGATGATAGGCTGGATGTGGATGGTTCGTCCCATCCCTCGGACGAGGAGGCGGGGGATCAGCCACCTATCGTACCGGATGATATGGTTGCGGGACAGCCGCCTGCTGTGCCTGGTCATTCGTGCAAGCGAAGCAGGCGTATGTCTACTGATGATAGCATAACCTACTCCCCGAAGCGAGCTGCGGTAAGACACCGCAGGCTATTTATTGATGATGTTGGCGCTATTTCTGAGGTGATTTGAATTTCAACTACCTTTTCCTTCTTTTTCTAAACTATGGCCTAATTATTTTCTTTTGCTCTTTGTAGGCGTCAGAGGAGTCGGTTTCTTGGGATCCGACTGCTAAGGTCGATCCAGTCCTGACCACTTTGGTCAATGATATGTGCACCGCTATCATTTCTGCTGCGGTCCTTCCGGAGGCGGCTGAGGAGTCCCACCTTGTTGAAACCTCAACCCACGGGGGCAGGGGCTCTACTGCACCTGTCCCTGAGACAGCTGCATTTCAACGGGGTGATGTTGAACTGGCTGGCTCCCTTTCAGGGGCGGCTGGGGCAGAGAAACCGGTTGAATTCAACTTAGAAGTCGGGGGCGAGGAGATTATGTCAGCTGCGAGCGAGCTGCGGCCTTCCTGCTCCTTCCTTGGTAAGATAAGCCGAATCTTAACTTGTGAGGAGGCCTATCTGCTATATCATCACATCCTTCGGGTTACGTCGATTGATGGTTCCTCTGGACATACAGGTCCTGCCTCTCCAGTGCCGATGATGGACATCGTTGAGACAGGCTCTGCCGAAGGGGCATTGGCGGAGAGGAGCATACCTCCTCCCCTTCCGGTTCGTCTTGAGGGGCCTCCCGCCATTTCGAGTTCAAAAAGTCAAGTGGTGGGACAGCCGGGACAGGGAACAATGGTCCTTGCATCTTCTTCTGCTCAGGTGGCTCCGAGAGTCGACCTCTCCGTCCTGCCAAGTGTACAGGCTCTTCGAGTGGCGGAGGAAGAGTTAGCTGCTATCAGCGCATCGTTCCGCTTAGAATTTGTCCTCTTGGTGGCAAGTTCTAGCGCACCTCCTTCGACGTTGCCGGCCACACTTCTTTTGACACCGTCCTCTACAGAGGTTCTGGACGAAGCGTTACTGGACGTGGTTGGCAGTTTTTATCGTCACCTGAAGAGGGGGATAGTGGCTGCTATGGAAAGAGGGACCTCTTTTGTCTTGGCCCGGCAATGCACCCAGGGTTATATTGATATCCTTAAGACTCTTCCCGGTGGGGCAGGGGTTGCCGTACTTCTGGTGTCGAAATTGCTAGAGGCCGATCAGCTGGTGGACCAGCTTCAGGTGCTACGGCAGACTGATCTGTCTGCTACTATAGATCAAGAGCGCGGTTTCCTTACAGCTGCTGTAGAGAAGATATAGGCTGCTCGGGATAAAACCAGGTCGGCCATGCTGAAGGACCTCCGTGATCTGTCTGATCGCTATGATGAGTTGAGCCGCGAGAGTGAAGATATTACGGCTCGGGAAGCGACTGCCTCCCATGGGATTATTGACACACGGGAGCAGATCCTTGAGCTTCAGAGGAAGTTAGCTTTCCTGGAGTCTGAGCTTGAGGCTGCCCGTACCAAAAGGGGGCTAATTATCCAGGAGGCTGACAGAGTGAATCGAGCTTCGGCTGATCTGGAAATTGCCCTGAAGAAGTTGGAGGACGACTGACAGGCACACATGGATTTGGATAATGCAGAGCGTTTGTCCCAGGAAGCGGAGCGCCGAGCTAAACAGCGGCTTGATCAGGGGACCACCTTGGTGAAGAACCGTCTACTGGAATAATGTAATGCCGAACCATAGACGGCCTTTTTTCTCTTTTTTTTGTTTTCTTTCTTTTTTTTCTTTAAATGGGGCATTATCCCTAGAACGTGTAGTACTTTTTGCCTTCCAAATAAAAGATCATGCTTTATTCCACCCTTTATTTGTACTGCCTGTTGTGCTTGTGGTATTGTGGTGGCATTTGCCCCGAATGGGGGACTTGTTTGTGGACCTGTTACCCTTGGCATACCTTGGTTTTAGGTACGAATAACAAGTTTGATGGGGATACCTATAATAATTCCACGGCAAGGTGATCATGGACGTTCCGGATATCGGAAGAAAGAATGCCATGGAGCAGCTGGGCTTCCGGGGCATGATAAGGAATGATGGGCCTGTACTAAGAAACTTAGCAAAGGACATTTGTGGGACTATTATCCCTGGCGTACCCTGACTTAGGATACGGATAATAGGATGAAAGGGAACAAACATACTTACTCAGAGGTAATGAGGACATGGCAAGTATGGGGGTTTTACCGCGGAGTCTTCCTACTCAGAGGTAATGAGGACATGGCAGGAGTGGACTCAACAGAGAATATTTGTGGACCTATTATCCTTGGCGTACCCTGGCTTAGGATATGGATAATAGGATAAAAAAGGAACCAACATACTTATTCAGAGGTAATGAGGACATGACAAGTATGAGGGTTTTACCGTGGAGTCTTCCTACTCAGAGGTAATGAGGACATGGTAGGAGTGGAATCAACGGATGATATTTGTGGTCAACAGAGGACATTTGTGGACCTATTATCCTTGGCGTACCCTGGGATTTTTTTTTGGTACAGATAATAAGTCGAGGGAGGACCAACATATTTACTCAGAGGTAATGAGGACATGGCAAATATGAGGGTTTCTTCGATGGAGCCTTCCCACTCAGAGGTAATGAGGACATGGCAGGAGTGGGCCCCATGAAGGGGGTACATAGGACGACTCAGAGGTAATGAAGACACGGAAGTTCTATGTAGAGGGGTAATTTGTTTTTGGCGGAAGTGAAACGACTCAGAGGTAACATCGACATGGTCGTTTTGGAAATTTTGTGGATCTGTTACGCTTTTTGTGCACTGAGAGTACGGGTAGTGCATCATGAAGGAGGAGCTCTTTTGGAGAAATAAGTTCAGAGTTATGATCATATATGACTTACTACCTAAAAGAGTGACCGGAATGTGAGTTCAGAGGCACCTGCGGGTACATAACTCGATAATCTGGGAGAGTTGGAATGTGAGTTCAGCGGTACCGGCGGGTACATAACTCGGTAATAAGGAAATGTCGTTTAGACATAGTATTTCTTCAGGAACTTATCGTTGACTGGCAGCATGAGCAAGTCTCCGTTTTGTTTTGCGAGGCGGTAAGCACCGTTGGAGAATACGGCCTCAATGATAAATGGACATTTCCATTTTGGCTGGAATTTGCCGACAATTTTGTGAGTCATGACCATCGGCCTCCGAACTGCCAAAACGAGATCGCCCACTTGGAATGTCCTGATTTTAACCTTCTTGTTGAAGGCTCCGGAGATGCGTGCTTGGTATAGCTCGATTCGTTGCTGAGCCAAGAGGCGCTTTTCATCTAAGGCCTCCAACTCTTGTAGTCGGCGATAGTAGTTATCGTCCGTCGTCAATTGATAAGTGAGAGCGACACGGAGCGAGGGTATTTGAGTCTCCAATGGGAGAACTGCCTTACTTCCGTACACCGGAGAGAATGGTGTGTTCCCTGTGGCTGTTCGGACTGTAGTACGGTACGCCCACAAGCATTGTCCAAGCTTCTCGTTCCAGTCGCGCTTATTGGACGACACGAACTTCTTGAGTAACTTAATGATGGTTTTGTTAAATGCTTCTGCCAACCCATTCGCTGCCGGATTGTATGGCGTCGAAGCAATATTCTGGATGTGGTGCTTGTCGTAGAACCGATAGAAGGTGTGGCTTACAAACTGTGGACCATTATCGTGGATGATCCGTCGGGGCAGTCCAAAGCGATAGATGACGTGATGCTTGAGGAAGCTGATCACATTTGAAGTTTTGATTTCTGCAAGCGGAACAGCTTCTGTCCATTTGGAGAAGTAATCTGTGATTGCGAGTATGAAGCGATGTCCTCGGGAGGAAGGTGGAGTGATCGGACCGATGATATCCATTCCCCATGCTTCGAATGGCCAGGACGCCACTGTCGGATGTAAAAATTCGGATGGTTGGTGGATGAAGTCCGCATGGACTTGGCAAGCTTTGCACTTTCTTGCATAGTCTATCGCATCTGCTACCATCGTGGGCCAGTAGTAGCCCATCCGGCGAAGACGGTCTTACAATTTTGGGCCAGGCTTATGGGCCCCGCAGACACCGTCATGAGCTTCACGTACGGCTTCTTTGGCTTCTGCGTTTGACAGACATTAAAGCAATAATCTATTGTAGGATCGGCGATACAGCATTTTCGTCTCTGTATCGTAGAAGAATCTGAGAGAACGCCTTCTGATAGAGGTGGCCTCTTTTGGGTTCTCGGGCAGGATGTCGTAAACTACGAAGTCAATGAATGGTTGTCTCCAGTCTGGGACTTCGTCGATCGTCTGAGCGGAATAGCTCGCCACGAATTGAACATTGTTCTTGGGACAGACCAGTTCATGGCCTATCACATCCACCGATTGATGAGTATGATTTGGCACTGCTAGGGAAGCGACAATGCCTGCTAAAGCATCGGCTTCGATATTTTAGAGTCTGGGAACGTGTTCGATGAAGAACCCTTCGAATGACGAGATGATGTTGATCGCTATTTGGTGATAGGGGATCATGTCTTCATGACGGACTTCGTATGAACCCCGGATCTAATTGACGATTAACTGTGAATCGTCGTATGCTTCAAGATATTCTACCCCCAGCTCTCTTACAAGTTGGAGGCCAATGACCAAAGCGTTGTACTCGGCAACATTGTTAGAGCAGGGTTCTGTGAGGGAGTAAGCACGATTGATCACCAATCCGGAAGAAGAAACCAGTACCACCCCGACTCCGACGACGATGTTGCCCTTAGGTCCGGTCCTTGAGGCGCCGTCGAAGAACATTCGCCATATATCATCGTGAGAGGTTGCAAGCGAGTCGGCGACCTCATCTGGGATTCCTTTATATATTCTGGATGACTCCGATCCTGGGTGGGCTGCCAAAAAGTTTGACAGGGCTTGACCTTTAACAGCCTTTTATAGGACGAAGATCATATGGTAGGAGGACAATAATATTGCCCATGTAGCGAGGCGGGAGCTGAGTGCCCCTGGTTTAGTCATGAGGACCCTGAGAGGGTTGACTCGTGAGATCACATGTATGGTTTGTCCTGTGACATAGTGCCGCATCTTTTGAATGGTGAACACCAGGGCGAGGCATTCCTTTTCTACGGCGGTATATCGGTGCTCTGGCCCGATCATCATTCGACTGAGGTAATATATAGCTTGCTCATGGCCTGTATCGTTGTTTTGTGCTAGCAGAGCATCGAGGGAAAGCTCCATTGCTCGTACATAGAGCAGGAATAGTTTTCCAGCAACCGGGCCCACCAGGACTGGAGGGTTCGACAAATATTCTTTGATGCTATCGAAGGCACGCTGACATTCTTCGTCCCATACGAATGAGACGCCCTTCTTCATGAGATGGGTGAATGGCTGACAACACCCGAAGAGGTTGGAAATGAACCTCCTAATGTAAGCTAGACTCCCTTGGAGGCCTCGAATTTCTCGGAGATTTCTTGTGGGACCCATCTCCATGATTGCCTTTGTCTTCTCAGGGTCTACGTGGATACCCTGGGCGGTGATGATAAAACCCAAGAACTTTTTGCTAGATACGCCCAAGATGTGGGATTCATCTTCAGGTTGTGTGCTCGCATCAGGTCGAATACCGTCCTCAGATCCTGGAGATGGTCACCCTTACAGTGACTCTTGACGGCGATGTCATCAACATTGCACTCCACAGTCTTGCGTAAGTGATCCCTGAAGATGATACTCATAGCTCTTTGGTATGTGGCGCCAGCATTCTTTAAACCGAAAGGCATGACTGTGTAGCAGTATGTGCCAATCGGTGTTCGGAATGATGTATGCTTTTTGTTGTCAGGAGACATCTTGATTTGGTTGTACCCCAAGAAGCCATCCATGAATGACATGCGTTCGAAGCCGCATGTGTTGTCGATCATGATGTCTGTGATAGGGAGGGAGAATTCATCTTTGGGACATGCCTCGTTTAGATTGTGGAAGTCAATGTCGATTCGAATCTTCTCGTTATTCTTGAGGACCGATACTATGTTGGCAGCCCAGTCTGGATGTTGTTCCTCACGTATGAAGTCGCTGGCTATGAGTTTGTTGACTTCGGCTTCAATTGCATCCATGATGCCTGGGCGAAAGCGTTGTTGTTGTTGTTTGACTGGCTTTGCATCTGGCCGAATATTGAGCTTGTGAAGAGCAATATCGGGATTTAACCCTGGCATGTCTTCATAGCTCCAGGGGAACACATTAATATATTCTTTGACAAGTTCCAGTAGCGACTCTCGCTCTTCGTCTGTCAGGCTTTTACTGACGAAGATTGGTTTTGGAGAAGATTCATCGCCGAGGTCGACCTATATAACTTCATCTTCAGTAAGAGGTTCACTCTGTTCGAACCGCTTCTCCCATTGTGCATCCAGCTGTTGGGCCCACGGCTCTAACTCGAGGATTTCAGGATTATCTTCATCTTCTTCGTAAGCATCGACGAATGCCATATTGACTGACAGGACTTGTCTGAATACGTCTCCGATGCTGGAATCCGAGTCAGAAGTTGGTGACCCGGTTGAATGTGAATGCCAGTCGCATTCCTTATCTGAACTTTCAGGGGTCGTTGAAGGCGTAACATACCCTAATCCACATTGGGTCTTACTGTAATAGTCCCGTGGTTTGCCAGCCGGGACTGGTGGCTTTAAAGGTAATCGTCGCCCAGTGCCATAGTTAAAGCCTGACGTAGTCTCCAGATTATACCCCTGTTTTTGCATGAGGTATTTGGATTGGGGGCTATAAAGATACAGAGGCAGTCTCCCGGCATCTGATTCAAGATCGACTTCTTCTATGGTGAAGGGCTGTGGGTCGTCCTTCCGGCCGAAGATGATTGGATGGTCCCCTCCCTCGATTATACGGTAAGCATCTTCCAATGGAGTAAGCTGGTTTGCGATGTACACATTTGTCACCTGTGTGTGTAGGTGAGTGCCTATACCGTATTCCATAACATACATTGTACAAAGCTTATTAAGCTCGGTGTAGCTCAAAGATAGCCCTTTATTGATGAAGTAAGGTATCTTTTCTAGCAGGATTACATCATCTACAGAGGGAACATCAGTGTGAGCAGCCATATACTTGGCCATTTCCGGTTCTTTTTCAACTACCCCTATATAAATGAAGACTGAGAGGATGACCTAGACAGCTTGATCGTCAGGGGTTCTGCCGGTGGAGCAGATCGTGGAGTCATTGGTAAACTAGCGACCCCCAGTTTGGTACTCGATACTGGGCGGGGATTTATTGGATCGCTAGAAGCCCCAGACCTTGCCTCGGGGTGACGATTCTTCTTGGGAAGGCGTATCGTCATTGGCTTGTCGGAGGGGTTGAGCTTCTCCATTTGTGGTTGGCCGACTCTAGGCAGCCTGATTGTTAATGGCTTCGTTGTGGGTCTTGGCGCTTGGCCGGACCTTGGCAGCCGGATTATCATTTGCTCTTCTTGTGCCGAGAGGCTGATTGCGTCCTTACGCAGAGTGGCTGTAAGGGGTGCGGACTTGCCAGGTTTGTGAGCTTGGAGGTGGATCGTCAGAGGTTCTTCTGATCCTGTGGCTGTCTTGGTACGAGCTTGCACATCTCCTTCACCAAGGTGCCTCTTTGACTTTTCGTATAAGCAGGAGTCTGAGTAGTAGGATTCGGCCCCTTTGAAGGGATCGATGTCGGCGAATTCTGTTCTCACGAAGCCGTATTTGTCGACATACTTGAAGCATTAGTGCAGAGTGGAAGGCACGATCATATAATCGTGTATCTAAGGGTGCCCTAAGAGGATGTTGTAGGAAGTGTCTGCGTCTATGACGTAACAGGTTACTTCTGACTGAAGATCGCCAATTTGGCACTTCAAGCGAATCTTCCCAATTGGGTAGCTCCTGCCCGAATTGAAACCGCTGATGGCGGTGCTTGTTGGTGTCAGGCGATGCATAGGAATACGGACGATCGTGCAGGTTGGTTTTGATGAGCATATCCTGCGGAGTGAAGACAATGTTGGGCATCGCTCCCGTGTAAGCGCTGTCTTGGAGATCTGCAGGCGGGCTCTCTCTCGTGAGGTTGACCTGAGCCAGATAGGCGTCGGTATTCTGGAGTGCATCGCTCAAAGCTGCGCGAACATCCTTCGAGAGTCTCAGGAGCTCGTATAATGACAATTTGGCTGGTGTATTGGCCAATTGCGCCAAGATGTCGAAGTTGTAGGGCCTCTCCAGCCCCTGCGGTGCCTCTTTTCGGAGCGATTTGTCAAAGCGAGTCTCCTTCGGCCTAGGCTTGTCGGTCGTCGGAGGCTGAGCAGGTCCCGGAGCGTCAGCAGTAGCTGGCTGATGATCTTTAGCCGAGTTATCAGCCACAGGTTGGGATTGTGCCCCAGACCGGGTAACGACAGCCGTGATTTCTTCGACATCTGCTGAGATTGTGCGGCAGGATCTGTCTTTTCCAGTCTTCTTCCTGCGAATGGAAGGTAGTGTGGATTGAGTCACCTCGAGTACCAGGTCCGGATGGACCCACATGACCTTCCCCCGTAATGTGGTAAGGGGCACTAGACCAACAGCCTGATCCCGGGGAGGCAGAAGATTGGCAATTTCTATTGTTGCCAGAGGGATGGGTACCACACCGTCTTGAGTTTCTGTTGGAGAAAAGCTACCAAATTGTACTGACACCATATTGGCTGCCACAGTTACCTCTTCGAAATCGATGGCCAGAGCATTCGAATCGATGAGATGTTGGATGTACCATTTTCGTTGGTAGCAGTCGTGTGTAGCATGGTGGACGTAGCGGTGGTAATGACAGTACTTTGGGTTCTCCATTTCTGCCGGTCGAGGTTCCCGTCTTGGTGGAGGGAGCTGAATTCTGTCTCCTTGTATGAGCATGTCCAAGATGGGCTTGACGTGGCCGTCTTCGAAGGAGTAGGTCATTTACGGCCATTGTTTGTCTGTCGGTTTTGACTCAGGTTTCTGTGCTGTGTCGGCCACCATAGCCTGCTTGCCCTTGTTGTCCCGATTGTTGGTGGAGCTACCCCCTTTGTTATTGTTGGCATTAGGACGCCTGTCCTTGTCCTCTCCCTCTGAGATGTACAATCCCAGTTGGCGAGCCTTCTTCAATCGTTCTTCGGCGCTAGTGGCACTGATAATAAACGTCTTCCAGTCCTTGAATTGACTTTCACCCATCCAGAGGCTGATTGTTGGAAGCAGTCTCTTTTAACAAATTTCAATTAAGGAGGAATCTGGGTTACTGGACGGTAGCTTCATGGTAGTTTGGCGGAACCGCTCGATATTGTTCCTTGTCAGTTCTTTCTCCCCTTGAACGACGTCCAAGAGGGTGGACATTGTGATGTCCTGTCCTACTTTGTAGAATCTCTCCAAGAACATATGCTTGAAGTTGGCGAAGGAGTGGATGCAGTTGTCTGGCAGGTTACGGTACCAGTCGAAGGCGACTCCTTCCAATGCCCCAATGAATAATCGTGTAAGAATGGCAGCGTCATGGGGCAGATGGTCGATGGTGACCTCGAAGTAAGTGATGTACCGACTTGTGGAGGTCTTTTCATCATATGGATTGATGTGGAATGGTTTATACTTTGGTGGGAAGGAAACATCGCTCCACGCAGCGGGATACGGTTGTCGTATCCTGAGGTCTTGGCAGTTTTCTCAGGCATGGAACATGGCCCGGAGCTCCTGGACCTCTCTTCTTGCTTCCCTGGCTTCGTCTGCAGCGGTAGGAGCCGACATTTCAGGAGAAATATTGCTCGGGTTTGGTGCCATTGAGTTTGAGTTTGTATTGACCATGGGGCCGAGTTTGTTTGGCCAGGCGTCATTCCTTGCAGAGTAGGGAGAGCTGCTTTGATCTCGTCCACGGATTTAACCAAAGAGCGCAGTATGGCCTCCAGAGTGTCGATGCGTTGGCGATCACTGGGACCATCCTGTTCGTCATTTGTCATGAATATCGTCCTGACATGAGTAGAAGTGGAAGGGAGGGTGGATGACGTACACTCCGAATTATACCCCTGTAATGAGAAGTCATTGGGGTATGTGGGAATGTCTTCCTCTGGTTCGGACTCAGAAGGAACAGTACCCCCAGCTTCCGAGTTCACCTCGTCTTGGGAATTGTGGACGTCCTCGAGGACGTCGGGATTTGCTGTATCTGATGGAAGATTTGTTTCCCCCAGCTCGTCTCCTTGGAACATCGGATTGTCGTGGAGGTTCGGAGGAGTGCTACCCCCAGTTCCAGCAACCCCCAGTGGTATGGACGATGAATCTCCTACAGTAGCAAATTTTGTCTTTGAACAGGTACCTTGGAAAACTTCGGTGGTGGGCACCCGCTTAGACGACAGTCTTTTAGTCATAGTGGTTGAAATCTTTGGGCTGGAAACATTTTTCTTCTTTCCTCTTCCATCAGCAGGGATTTTTTGAGCAGAGTTGCAGGAGACGATGGGAAGTGTTTCATCTTCTGAACATAGTTGTTGTAGTCTTTGGAAGATAGACTGTCGGTCTCTCCGTACCGTCGCGTTATTGCAACAGCAGTTGACGATGATTTAGGTGCAGTAACGTCCGTGGAAGGACTCTTTGTACCCTGAGGCCCCTTCTCTTTCCTTGCGTTTGTGGATGATAGCCTCACGCAAGTCAGATGGGTCCGGATCGACCATGTTTGCTCCCTGGATTTTGGGAGACTTTTGGGAACCTCTCTGTCCGTTTGCCGCCAGGGGCTGGACTCGAGTGGTTCTGTACAACTTCCCATCAGAGGCCCGCATAACAGTATATGGGACGCTCGGATGGTCAGAGGTTGGGACAGCGGACTGAGCTTGCCCAGCTCGTGCTGCCCTAGACTTCTTCACTCTAGTGCATGAGGGCACGTAGTAGGAAGAGTCTAAGTGGTGCTGGAGAGAGTCAGACATATCTTCTTGGAAGCACAAGAGATCAGGACCATAGGAGAGACGGTCGAAGACTGAGCCGTATGGACCAGGCGGCATGCGGTTGGAATCAATAGTCCTCATGTGGCTGGCAGTCGTAGCCGCATGGGTTTTCTTCATGCGGTTGGAAGTCTCAGCCGCATAGGTCTTCTCCATGCGGCTGGAAATCCTGGCCGCATGAGTGTTCTCCATGCGGCTGGAAATCCTGTCCGCATGAGTGTTATGTATTAGGCTAGCAGTTTCAGCCGCATGGTCATCATTCATGCGACTGGCAATCTTGGCCGCATGAGTCTTCGTTTTGCGGCTAGTGCCCTTGTTCGGTTTCTTTCTGGAGCACATAGAATCACTCTTTGCCCCTGCAAGTCCAGCATCGTAGTGCTTTCCTCTGCCGGACTTGGGGACAGCAGACTCTTCTATGGCTGGAAGTGGGGCCGCATGAGAGTTGCCTTCACCGTCTTGGGTAGCAGAGAGTACTCCGTCCAGAGCTTGGGGAGGAGCAAATGACTTTGGCCTCCACTCCATACGAGCCTTTTTTGTGCGGGTTCGCTTCTGGACCGGGCCAGCGCTTCCTTCAGAGAGCATTTCTTCGAACGCCTGTTGGTCGAAACGGACGACCATCTTCTGTTGCGTGGAGCCAAGTTTGACTGCATCCGATTGCATCACCAACTCCTCAACTGTGGAGAAGTATGTCCCCAGTAGAGTAGCCAATGTGTTTGCCATTGATTGTAAAAGAATAGAACAATTATCGGAGGACTGAACTTAGACTCACAATACAAACTCGCTTGTACAAAGAAAGCCTAGGGACGAAAACCTAGGTACAGCAATCTAAGTACAATTGTTTATTTTAGATTCTGGGGGGTGACGATAGAGGCTCGGGAAAGCGATGGCAGCTCTGCCTTACTCCTTGTACGATCGGGTGCAGCCTTGGCTCTGGAGAAGAAGTACTTGGTATTGATGAAGAAATGCTCTCTGGATCTGATCCGGGGGTCTCTCTCTCTCTATGTGTGTCTATCCTCTCTGCGTCTCTATTCCTCCTCTTGCAAGGGAATGGCACCTTGCTATTTATAAGAGTGGGGGGGCATCATTTAGGGTTTGCAATGATTGCCCATTCTCAAAAGTCGGTGGTCTGAAAGTTAATCTGGGCCGTCCATCTTGCATATGATAGATTTAAGCAATTAATAAGATTGTATTAAATCTCTGTAGATAATAAATGCTGATTGCCATGAATATTCGCGACTTGTAATGGCCTGCCACGTATTTAATTTGCTCGATTTGATTTGATCTGGGCATTTATTGCAACAAATCTGATTAAGATTTGTTAACACCCATAATCCCAGGAAGATAAGACTGTCACGTGTCTCAATCATCTTGGCAGAGCCGCAGATGAGTGGGCCGCATGAGGCTAAATGGCCGCATGAAGATGAGCAGCCGCATGGGGATGAACAGCCGCATGGAGATGGGCAACCGCATGGGAGTCGACAGCCGCATGCTGATGGGCGGCCGCATAAGGGATGCAGCCGCATGCTGATGGTCGGCCGCATAAATGTAGCAGCCGCATACTAACGGGCGGTCGCATAAATGTAGCAGCCGTATGCCTCGGGATTAGATGGATTCTGCTAACTGTGAGAAAATTTTCTTCTCTTCCCTAGGGACGTGCCATTACGTCAGTCATTATTGCCCCTTTTTGTCAGAGCTGTCATTTCGTCAGAGTTGTCAGCCGTCAGGGCATTAAATACAGCAAAAGACGAAGGGAAGAAGCTGTTGAAGGCCACGTGGCTCCTCTCTGAGCCGCATGGAGTTATTCGAGCCGCATAGACGCTTGAACCGCATGGATCCCTGAGTCGCATGGGCTCTCTAAGCCGCATGGGGATCCTTGGCCGCATGAACCTTTCTTTATTCTTTTCCATGCTTCTACATAGGTTTCTCTTACTATATTCACTGTTTATACCATGCCTGTAATGATTTTTTTGTGTGTTTCTTCACTGTTTGTTACTTATGCATTGATTGCGGAGGAGCTTTCTCTTTTGCAATTATTTTGCTAAGTGACAACGGGGGAGAAATAAGATCTAACATTTTCGTAAATACAGGTTATGAACAATTTCTTTTGATTACTTTTTTGACTTGATCCATGCTTAGATGTTATATCGGCAAGGTTTGTCAATTATCAAAATGGGGGAGATTGTTGGCCCATTGGTCATGGTCAAACCTGATTTTAATACTTGATCAAACTCTGTCTCGATACAAATGCAAGTCAACTCAGATGTTTACCTACGACGTTTTGGACACTGCTCAACAATGGATCTCTACTTTGTTCAAGACTGAAGCCGTTTGCCACTCCAAATGTACTTCCTGTTAAGCAATATAATTTTTTATTTTATTGAGTCTAGAAATACATTGTACACCGAGTCGTACTGGCAAATAGGCTATCCGAAAATGTTTTTCAAAACCATCCTATTCTTTTACAAATAACCTACGTTTTTGAAAAACATGCTTTTTACAAAAAGCTTCTGAAGGATTTTTCAAAAAGCCAAAAATTGATTTTCTCAAAAATGAACTGGCAGAACCCTAACAGAACTCGGCCAGAATTCGGCCAGAGTTCGGCCATTTGGAATGTTAGTGAACGTTAGATTTTTGAACTTGGTCATCCTTCAGTTGCAGTTTGTTTCAAAGAGTTCTGTCCGAATTCTGCCCGAATTCTGTCAGAGTTCTGTCTTTGGAAAAACTATAAATAGAAGTATTTCGATAATTTCAAATCACCAATTCACTTTCAATCTCTTCTCTTCCTGAGCTTACATTCTTCCAAAGAGTTCTAAAAAGCCTTCATTTTCAAATCCCAAGCTAGTTACAATCCTCTAGTCGATTTGCCAGTGCGATACGGTCTAGAAGTTTCAGAGCGATTGTAATCAGAGGCTTGATAGAAGATACAACTCTTCACAAGTGAAGTTGGTCGAGTTCTTCGTATCAAAGCTCACGTCTGTAGAAGTTGCAAGGACTTCGTATGAAAACTTGCAGGATTTTCCAATAGTGGATTCAACTGGAAGCTAGAGTTCTTCCGACTGGACTAGTCCTCACAAGAGGAAAAACCAGTGTAAATCTCGGTGTTTGCGTTTGCCTTCTAATCACTTTTAATTTCTGTCATTTACTTTTGTGATTATTATTATATCTGTGATCTAACTACTAACAAGTTTTTAATTAGCAATATTCCGCTGCCTACTCTATTCACCCCCCTCTAGATTATTCTGCTTTACGATTTCGTTTCTACATATTCTACCCAATTAAACTACTAAGACGAACCTACATATATAAATACAATTATACCTTTAATTGATGATGATAAGAAGATTCGGTACTAACAGTTCTCCTTCAACTGTAGCATCTCTTTCTTGTCCTATAGCTCATCTTCAAGGTACAAAAGCAGTCTTCTTGGATCCATCCTTCAAATTTAGTGAACAATACTAGGTCGTCAAAAGAGAAGCAAGCCCTTAGTCAATAACGAAGAAAATAAAATGGAATAAGATAAGGAATGAGAAATGGTTGGATTCTCGAATGCCAATGTAAAGTAAATGAATGGAATAATTAATTCCTAAGACTTATTATAGTGTTAACTTGAAATATGACTCCGATTAGATCATATTCTAGTAATTTCCTTGGTATTCGTCCTACTAACAATTTATTTATATAATGATACAATTTAGAGAACACAATGGATCACATATGTCCGGGTGGCACGATGCTTAGTTGTTAGCCCCCTGCATTTTTAGAGTTATTTTTTAGTTTATTTTTATCTAGTATAGTTATTAATAGATATTTTCCACTATTATTTATTATAATAATATATACTTTTACGTAGCTTTGATTTTTGGAGCACAAGAAATGCCAATCTCTAAAAACTTCCTTCATGAATTTTCGTCTAGACGAGTTTAACTTTAATGTGATATATTATGTCTCACTCAAATATTTGTTTTTGTATTTTATTTGCTTCGCACAACGTTTGGGTCAATTTAGGCCAAAAGGTTATCTACCGTTAAACTTGTTGTATTTTCCATCTTAAATTTCGGACTCGACATCGATCCAACCTAAACGCCCCAATATATGATTTCGACTATTTTTGAGACTACTACACACATGTCAATGGTTTCCCGCTCAGTTGAGTTCCCATGTGCTACTTATTTTCAAATGGCACATAAGCCCCGTTTTTAGTCATTTCGGTGTTTGTCTCTTAGAAATTATTCCAGGACCCAACCCTAACCAACCTAGCCTAGTGGGGACCACCCTATGTTCCAACCCATAATATAATCATTTTATTTTGAATTTACTTGAATTATGCACAGCCATGTGCACAAATTCACGTATCTTTGACCATAGTCAAACATCCTATCCAATTAAGGAAACCCTTTCCACTCAAATTTAAATTGATTGATTGGAGGACCAAATAAACTCCAAATCTAATCAAACCAAACCCTATATTTCCATAAATCAAAGAAGAGCAAACACTTATATAAAGAACCTCTCCATAGCAGTCCACTTTTCTTCCCCATCACCAAATTCGCCCACCTCCGTCAATAGGCTGACGCCCACCAAGCCAAGGACGACCACCACTTCCAACACCTATTCTTCGACTTGTAAGCCATCTAGGGCCGAACAACTTAGCCTCGATGCTGCCAAGGCACCCCTCCATTATCCCAAGGAGCCTCGAGGCCTAGCACAGCCCCTACGAGCCGCGACAGCCGCTCAAAGTCGACCCCGAAGTGCTGTCCGAAAATCACAGCAGGTACGTCATATTGCAAATGTGTTTTCTCCAGTTCTAGATATCGAAACCTCACGGGATCAAAAATTATGGGTTCCCCTATTTGTCTACTACCTACTAATAAAGTTTCATGTGAAAATTCTTCCTAGATTGGTCGGGGCACACGTTTTACCCAAGTGTGTCCAGATCTGGCACTGTTCATTGCGGGATGGATTGGGACTATTTGGATTCATCTTTACCATCGATATCATATATGAAAACGACCGTATTTCAATTACCTACAACTTTCGTTCAATGATTTTTTTGAAATTTTGCTGTTTTAGTGCCAGAATAATTCGATCGTTGAAGGATAAAATTCTGCCGTAAAATGAACTATTGACATTACCATCTTGTGAGTCCCAAATAATTTTATATGCATCCAATGCTCCATACCAATGATCCTCGACTCATGATCATGAATATTTGTTAATTTAAATAATTGTTTACTATTTATTTTAGAATATTAATGTTAGTTTATTTATGGTTAAACAAGTTCTATCAATGTTGATTTATCAATGTGGATCTTAGTTTGATCATGAGTTGATTTCTAAATAATTTTTAAGCAATAATAATTACATAAAAATTATTTTTAGAATATTATTGATTTATTTTAGAATTAATACTGAATATAATATATATATATTTTTGTGTGATTTTATGTTATATCTAAAAGTTTACTATGAATAGCTATATGGTAAATAACTAGTATTTAAGATAGATGGTTATAAAGATTGTATTAGTATGTGATTTATGGTGATAATGTTAGTATGGGTATTAATATGTATTAATATTATTTATAGGAGTTCGTGAGATCGAGACTGCAGAAGTTGGAATCAAATCCATAATCTACACTTTCGTGGCGATTCCAAGCAGGATACCTTACCATCTTACACTCGTACTTGATTCATGTTGTTTTTGTATTTGTTAGTATTTTACATTAGTATAGTGCATCCAAGTATAACTTGGATGTCATCGATATGTCTATCGATGTTTGTGTGCGTGCGTGTGTTGACCATATGTGATAGTTGACATTATCGATGTCTTGAAGTTATGCCGCATAACTTCTTTGACCTGTTGACACGTCTCATACACGACACGAGTGAAGATCATAGAGTTGACACGAACCTAAGTATTCGACTTGCTACCGATACGGACGGTTCGTGTGTCGGTTTATTTATGGATTAGCGGAGTCTAGATAGTGACCTGCATAGAGATATGGATTGCCAAGCCATGGATATGACTTGTGTGATACATGGGCAGGGAAAAACTACTGGGATGTATGAGCTAGCCCTGTAACCACCACTTTTCTAAAATGAGGGTAATTTTGAAACTGTTGTAAATTGATCATTGAATAATAGGATTTAAATCATGTTAATGATTTTTGGTAAATTTTAATTAATTTAATACTACGTGATTTTGGTGTTTTACTAGTGTAACCCTAGAACTACTTAGCCTAGAGACTAACCATGACCATGGGGACCTAACCATATGATTAGATTAGCTAATTATCACTTTTTTGGCTAAGGGTATTTTGGTTATTTTGTAACTTTTGAATTAATTAGGACTTTGATTAATTAATAAGGTGCTAATTGATATGTTAGGCTTTAACCTAGAATTTTTCTAATCTAGATATTTGTCATGAGCCTAGATATTAGATTAGAAGCTTCCATCATATGACAAGGTTAGGAATATCGAGATATTATATTAAGGTTAGATATTTAGTTTGGAAACCCTATTTTGCTTTGGGCCTTTGCTAGAAAGACTAGAATTATACTTGTAGAAGGCCTTAAACCTACATGGAACTAAACCTTAACCCTAGAGAAACCCTTGGCAGCCAAGAGGCAGCCCCCTTTCCTATATAACATCTCCTTAGCCTCCCTTGCCTCCTTTCATTACCCCTACAAACGCTAATTTGTGTGCTTCCCCAAATTCACCCTTTTTCTCCAAATCAACTCTAAATTGAGCCCAATCAATTGCAACACACTCCCATACTGTAGAATAGGTTATTAGTGGATAGCTAGCAAGATTGGAAGCAAGTTGACCATTGGAAGTGGAGGATTTGGCTCTCAAGTGCTTTTACATTAAGATTCTAACTCTCAATAGGTAATGGCTCTAAACTCATTTGTTCTTCTGATTTCTCTTCATATGTGCATGCATCTAGGTACCATACACCGGTAGACCAAGTTTGGTAGAATTTTATGTCCATTTGATATGTGTATCGGAGGCGCATCGGAGTGTAGTGTTAAGTGTTTAGTGAAATGCCTCAATGGAATGTTTATTCATGAATTTGAAAACTAATTTATTTATTTTGTTGCTGTTTATGTGTGGATTGGGTTTCTTGGTGACTGAGCATGATTTGGTGTCATTTTCGGGTCACATTTGGACATGGGAATGCCCGCACAACTGTGGTGCGTTCCCCTGCTGATACGAGCCTCGTGCTCACTGTACAGGATACGAGGACACGCGAAAGTTGACATGAAGGTGGAGGACATGTCTATCAACATGTTCCCAAAGTTTTGTGATGTGTCGTGTCGTATCGAATGAGGAATCAAGACTGCATTGTTTTTGTCCAGACTGTACACACACGTACAGTCGACCCTGATACGAGTTCGACGTGCGGATACGAGACCACTTGGACACGTTTCAGGCTATTGGACACGTAGTCCTATACCTAGCCTATCCTAGGACACGACCACGAGGCATATGATAGGACACGTGGAGTCCTATTGGACTCGACACATGTGCACGAGACAGTGTACATACACTGTCTCTAATACATGTTGATTCTTAGGTTTGACACGACTCTGTACACTTGCTTCACTTGACACCAATTCATATTGCTGTCACACACACACATTCATACTTGCATCACTTGTTGACACATTCACATTTCACATGACACTTGACACACTGCTCTGAACACTATGACACTCGTCATTGCATGATCTGTACACCTACTGACACATGATCTACATCACACACTTGCCTTGACACCACTCTGATACACTAGACAGTAGCACATTTATGACAGTCTTTGACACACACTCGCACACTTGTTTTTCTTTCACACTTGACCCTCACTGGACTTGGCTTGGCAGTGTTTTGTTTTAGGTTTTGTAGTTCAGAGGTAGGTATCAGGTTTGGCAGCCATGTTTAAGTTACATGTTCAGTTTCCCTTTGTTAGTGTTTCCCTACACTTTGAACAACCTGCATTCATATAACCCCTTTTACTTGGATAGCCAACACACACTACACCAAAAGAGGGATTTTCCAACACAATTATTTTTTGATTACCAACAGTTTCTTACCATTACTATGTACTAACAGTAAAAAACAGTTAGAATAGCCAGAAACCGTTAGTATAAATAGGGAAAACTAAAACATAATATAAATAACATATAGTATTACGATTACAACAATTAAAACCGTTGCTAAACCGTTGGTAACATATCCCTGTGTGAAACACGTGACTAAAGTAAGCGTTGGGGGGAAAACATTTTTCATTCCCCCCAATTTTTCCTGTGTGCCCTAAATCTCTTGGAGCGTTGGGGGAAAAAACTCCATTTTTTTCCATGTGCTTTCCTTCGTTTTTTTCTCCACTTCGGCTGGAGCTGTGCTTTCCCCCATCTTCGGCTGGAGCGTGTGCTCTCCCTGCTCGAGCTTCTCATCTGAGCGCCCCTCTCTCTCTCTTTCTGAAGGTAAGCCCTCTAGATAATTTTTCCTCAAATTTTTTTGATTTGGATTTTTTTTATGTCTATTTTTTCTTTCTGTTCTAACAGTTTGGACTTGATGTGTATTTTTTTCTTCGGTTCAACTATTATATTGGATCGAAGGATCGAATTTTGTTCGTGGAGTCGGTTTATCTTTGTTGAATGGAGGAGAAAGTTTAATTCCTTAAAATATTTCTTATGGAATCAGTTTTAGTGTGGGGTAGTAGAGTTGTAAATGAGTTTATAATGCTTTTTAGATATTGTGTTGTTGAGAGAGTAATAAATCGTACGCCATCTAGAGAGTAGAACCAATTATAGTTGTCAATTGAATCTTCTCTTGAATGCGGCATTCGACGAGAGGATTAATATATTACTCGGGTTGAGGAACTAATCCGTTCAACTGGGTGCAACTAATTCACTTTTTCCTTTTTTCCAAATGTTTAGGGACGAGCCATCGCATTAATTTAGTACTAAGAGATGGGGCAGGTTAATGGAAGGTACAATACGTTAGTCTGCGGGGATGTATTTTTACTTCTCCAAGGTGGGCTTGGTCGTCTCCTGTACAGCCTTCACTTATTTTACGGCTGTTATGAGAAAAGTATGCTCCTACTCCACTGTAGTAGACACATCGACTTGTCGTAGTTTTTGTAACTGGATTAGGCGCTGATCAGCCTCTACCAGCTTATGCTCCAAAAGAACGGCCGTCCCTTCTCCACCCGAAAGCGTCTTCAGTAGGTCAATCTGGCCTTGGGTGCAATAATGGGCTACGACAAATGAAGTTTCCCTCCTTGAAGTAGCTTCAACCCCCTATTTTAAATGATGGTAGAAGCTCTCGACTATATCCCTTGACGATTCGTCTAGATTCTCCAAAGAGGACAGCATCAAAGGAATTTTAGCCAAGGGAGCTGAAGGCGTGTGACAAGAGGGCATAGCAGAGCTTGACGACCCCGTCAGAAGGGAAACAAATTCCGAGCGATGAGATTTTTGCGCGGCAGCAATCTCCGTCTCTGCGGTCTGAATAAGCCAAAAACTGGGCAGAGCAGAAAGTTTAACTTACGGGGAAGAGGCAGCCTCAATCGATCCGGCATCCACCAAAGAGGTTGAAGGAGCCGGGACTTCTGTGCTCAATACGGTGGAAGTTCCCTCAACTCGAGCTGGAAGGGGAGAAGGGACACTTCTTGCTTGTACCAGGTTAGCCCCTGGATCCTCTTCTATCCCTTCCTCCGCGGCCACATCTACCATCGGTAGTGGAGAGGTAGATCCTGTAGGTCCAGAACAACCGACAATCAGCTTGACCCGAAGAAGATGGAGTTGAAGCGAAAAAATCTTCTCATTTGTAAGAATATAACATAGCTTACCAGAGGTGGGGGGCAAAGACCGAGGCTCAATCGAAGTAGTCCCAGCTCCTCCCGTCGCCTCCACATCTCCTGTGAGGTCAGCAACGGCATTCGAACCATCCATGCCTGCCTCCTCAGCTCTTGTTGCTCCGGGCAGAGACGTAATTATATCAGAACCAATTTGTGAGGATCCTGCAGCTCCAGGGTCAGATCCTAGAGAGGGAAACGCACGGACAGCATCTGATGATTGAAGGTTTGCTTCCTCCGATACCTATAAATGAGAGCCTTCAGATACCATTCCAAGGACAACATTGGGGCTTGTCGTGAAATAACATACCTCCATGTTGACTTCGGTATCACTACCCATTTTTTCGACGGCATGCCCACGGAACCTAGCCGCAACTCGCTTCTGGGAACGAGGTCTATCAGTGACAGGGGGTTCAGGCCTGCTTCATTTACGCGGAGAATTCGATACAGGGGAAGGCGCACGCATCGCCAAAGGCCTTACAGAGGGCTGGAGATCTTCGGAGTTATCTTTCTTCTCCTACGTGCTGTCGAAATCAGAATTGAAAGCTTTCCTCTTCCCCTTCTCCGTCATCTTGCGAGAGTCCCTCGGTCGCTCGTCCAATTTCGTACCAACAATAAAACTGGTACATGGATCAAAGTCGTTGGAAGGCACATTCACGGACACATGGCGAAGGGCCGCCATATATGCGATATGCCCCGAAGACCCGGCGTCAAGCAGGATGAAGCTGGCCTGGGTATGGATCATCGAATAATAGTGTCAGGCCCGAATACCATCCAAGATGTTCCCTTCGAAATCCAGGAAAGGATTAGGGTTATCCAAGTATAATTGGCTATACCTAAATTGCCGAGAATACCGGCTGGGTAAGTATAGCTCTAGGTATACAACATTGCGATTATGGTACACTAGATGCGAGGGACGGATACTCTACAACCAGTGAAACAGCTTTCCAGACAGGGCCTAGGGCGCAACAGCACTATCAAGGTGAACGCGTCACATCTCTTCCTCAGTAAAAGATGGGACCGACATAAAAAAGGAGTATCTATCCACCCGCACAAGAGCAGCTCGGTAGTCGAGAAAAGTGGTACAGTTCTAGGGCATGTCGCGATAGTGATAGATGAAGGCATCGTCACTTGTCGCATTATCCTCTGGGCTATGTCACATTAGAGAGGGGCAATGCATCAGTAGCCACCCCATTAAATAATGATATGGCAGCTCGATTCTGTTGAAGGGTTTCATAAGTTCACGGGCGATGACTTTGGACGTAAAAATACGAAGATCCCGATGGATGCTACATACCATAGCTGGAAGCAGAGCCAACTTGCCTCTAAAGACCAGCTTTACCGCCAGGAGAATTAGGTTGCGGCTGATCCTCTCAATCGAACCGGAACCTGTCGAAACGACGTCCTCAGCCATATCATCAGTTATCCAGCCAGGGTAGCCTTAGCTGACAGAGGCTGGGTATCATAATAAAAATAGTTAAAAGTGTCGCTCAGACTCACGAACCTGTCACCAGCAGCACGGGCCCTCTTGGTGCTTTGCACCTGAGCATCCACTTGTTCCAGAGATTGGGGACTCCTAACAGCAACCTGACCGGAGGCACTAAGGTTAAAAAGATAATCAATCCAAGCCTTGGTATAAGGAAGTTCCCTTTCAAACTATCGTTCTTTTTCTTGGATATTTGTTGACAGGTGCTATGGTGACATAGCACTTTCTGATATACGGCAAAAAATCCAGGGAACCGCTGCTCTAATTCCCTAAACTCTTTGTTTGTCGGGGTACACTCCTCATAAGCTTCATCTCCCCAGGCCAATTTGGACATATTATGCATCTCGTGAAAAGCAAGCCCTATCTCTTTCCTGGGAGTAAAGAAGGTCCCAGTCCGACAGTTGTACATCTCGAGCAATGCCATAAATAACTTTGGGTTCATAAACAAGCCATAGCAGGAGCCCCTAATGGCATAATAGAGGCCGATCTGTCGTAGGGTGTCCTCATACTCCGCCAAGATCCAAGAAGTCAGATTGACCCATGGAGGGGAACTATGCTGCCAGTTCAGTAACGATAATCTTCCAGCAGGGTATGACCCTTTGTGAGCAATCCGATTCAAAAAGGTATCAGCCTCGGAGAAAAGTATATTAGGCTTCAGTTCGTTGATGAGACTGCCAGGAGCCAGCCCAATGACGGAGTAGCTCATTGTTTCCCTTACTGCAACCACTGACCGCGTAGGGTTATTAAAATGGATATGGCCCACGAAGATCCCCCGCTGATCTAGAGTTAGAGAACCTGGCATCTTCCTCTCAAAAGGTACCATATTGAAACCTGATAGGGGAAGTGGCGCTCTATTAGGGGTATGTGAATCGCTTCCCCCTGAAAATAGAAGTCCCAGCTCTCAGATGTCTCTATGATGCTCGGGTCTGAAATAATCAAGGTATCCCCGAATAGAAACATAGGCTTCAGAAGAATGCTATTTAGTTGCCCAGAGTTCATTATGCTAAGTAAAAAGAAGAAGGATTGGTTTCGAATCTCCCTCAATCTGTCTTCAGGTTGACTTCGGGTGATCTGAGTCGACACATCTTGGACTATATGGTCAAATCTCACACCCAACGCAGATTGGGCATATCCTATCAAGAGTTTCCCCGATGGAGCTGTAGGCAAGGTCACTACAAAGGACAAAAAAGAAATGTAGTTAGAAGAAAACAAAGTTCATTCTTCAGCTATGTGGCCTAGCCAAACATAACCTATGAGGCCTAGTTATAAGGGATGTGCATGCGGCTTAAGAACATGAGACGCATGCGGCTCAGTCGTACAGTTCTGTTAGGCAGCACTCATGTGGCTCAATCATGAGGTACTTAAATAGTTCTGTTATGCAGTGCTCATGTGGCTCAATCATGAGGCATTTATGCGATCCAAGTTATACAGTGCTCATGCGGCTCAGTCATGAGGCACTTATGCGGATCAGTCTTGAGGCACTTATGCGGTTCAGTTATGCAGTACTCATGTGGATCGATCAAGGAATCACTTATGCGGTTCAGCTATAAAATACTTATTCGGCTTGGACATGGTCAATTATGTAGTGCTCATGCGGCCCAGTCATGAGGCACCCATGAGGGTCAGTAACGCTTATGCGGCTCAGCCCATGCGGCCCCATCATACAGGACACATGCGGTCCAATGAGATAGGGCATGCATCGATCATGCCTGATGCACAAAGGCGATATATGACAGGCCTGCACATAAAATATGCGATATGGTCATTCAAAGTTAAGTCATCATTTTTCCACCATCCTTACCCATGATAGGGGTTGCACGTCGGGATGAATAGAAGAAGAGTCTGCAACTCTCGACGGGGAGGCGAGTCCCTTCCCTTTGGTCGTAGCACCAGTCGACTTAGAAGCTTTTGGAGCCATGGCTAACTGGGACAATGAAGGCGAAGGAGAATAAGGTAAAAGAGAAAAATCTCTCTCCGAATGACCCATATTTATAAGATTTTCGAAAGAGCGCCGTTTCGATTCTCGAGTACATTAAAGTTAATGATGACGTTTGGGGATTTTATCCTTAGTAACCGTCGACTTTACCTCAAAAATAGAACCCAAATCCAAAACCAAATCAATACATTAAATGCAGCAGTGATAGCTGACAGTGTGGATGGGATCTTCCTGCGGCTCAAGATCTCCTTTCGGCTCAAGATCTTCCTGCGGCTTAAAATTTTCCTACGGCTCAAGGTCTCTTCCGACTCGAAGACTCCCTGCGGCTTAACGTATCTCCATGCTTCTTATTTAATGTGTTCTAAATTTGCAATTTAAAAACTTTAAAGGGGGTCTTGTAGAAGCATGAAAAATATGGGTTCATGCGGATCACAACTGACCGCATGAGTACTTTGGGCCAAAGTGGTCCACATAAAGAAGAGCCGCATGACATGCCCCTGTGGCCCATCTTCACTATCTCGGATTATATATATAATAAAAGCAACCAAGCTAATTTTGAGCCGCAAAAGGAAGAGTTACTTATACGGCCAAGCTGATCAGCCCTTCTGATAAAGCTGACAAAATCTGTCAAAAACTGACAGCTCTGACACTCTGACAAAAAAGAAGATAAGACGTGATCAGACAAAATATCATAGTCATGCGTCCAGAAGGACTGTAACCCGAGTCGCATGAACCTTATGCAGCTTAATCTATACACTGCATGCGGCCATGGGTGACTACAACTTGAGCCACATGAGCTTTATGCGGCCCAGAATATAGAATCTATGCGACTCAAAAGTCCCTAAGCTACATACGGATTAAGGGAGACTGCGACCTAAGCCGCATGAGTCTTATGCGGTCCAGCATGGCCGAACACTAAAAGACCTATGCGGCTCAAAATGACTCAAGCAGATTTATCCTATCCTACGATAGGACACGTGGCAGGCTGGCCAAGTCTCAATCACCCAGATTTGTTACAAAGAAATCTCAATAAGTCACCAACTGGCGGCCAAAGAGCGAGTCTTTGTGTGCTGTTGTAGCCACGTGGTCACATGGCCATCTATGCGGCTCAAGATATCTATCACTATAAATAGCAGGGTACCACACCCATGCAAAGGCTGGCAACCTACGAAGGGCAATTTCTTCAAGAGCAAGGATCGTGTCGGATAGTCCAAGGAGTAAGGCAGAGTTGCTACACTTTCTCGAGCCTCCATCGTCACCTCCTAGAATCAAAAACTAAACAATTGTACTTAGATTATTTTCTATGATTTCTTTCTAGGCTTTCTCTTGTACAAGCGAGTTTGCAATCAAGTTCAATTCATCTGTAATTTTTTGTTCTTGACATTTAATGGCAAACAATCATTACTAACTATTATTTATTAGTTTAGTTCGGCTTTATTTCAGAATATATATTTGTATTTCTATGGTTAAAGTGATTTTGAATCTACCGACAAAGTTAACAATATTGTTACTAGTTGGTCACGAGATGTTACCATTTTAATTTTCTTAATATATATATATATATATATATATATATATATATATATATATATATATATATATAAAATTTCTTAATATATATATATATATATATATATATATATATATATATATATATATATATATATATATAATATATATATATTTAAGAAGAGAGCTTTATTGATGTATCAGACGCAAAATATCGAAGCCTATACAAGTAAACGTGCCACACGCGAACCAGAAAAGAGGAGAAAAAACTGGAAGTACTGCCCACAAAAAGGCTGCAAGGCCGAGCTTCGGAGGGTAAGACGCCAAAATTCTGGAGGTCGACCTAACCCGGAGGAGGGCTGGGAGTTAGAGGTCTAGCTTCGCCCAGAAGGATCTCGGGCTGTGGGTGCACCCGGTGCTCCTTTTGCGGCATTGGCGGATGACTTCTCTGATGAGATGATCGTTAGTGTATTGATGCCCTTCGTATCTAGCTTTGTTGCAATTCTTCCAAATAGCCCACGTGGCGGCCGCTGCGATGATCTGGTGGCCATGGGAGGCTGATCCCCATGAGACCGCTAGATCGTGGAAGCGTCCCCTATTCGGCTCTATTCTGAATAGCTGGTTAAGGGTCCTCCAGATGCTGCCAGGCAGGTTGTCCTGGCAAAAGGTGTGGTCAATGGTCTCTATCTAACGCTCAGAGCAACAAGTGCATGCTGAGGCTAAGATGATTCCGATGGTGTTGAGGATATCGTCTGTGGGCAATTTCAGTCTGAAAACTCTCTACAACAGGAACGACCACTTCTTAGGAATGCAGGATTGCCAATAGGGCGCTATGGGATGTTGCGGATTATCGGCACCCCGAATGGCGACTCTCGCAGATCGCACCGAGAATTCTCCCGTAGCTTTAGCCGACCATCGTAAGGCGTCGATTTTGCTGCCAATACGTAATCCGCTCCGACGGATGATATCGGTGGTGTCGTTACCAGACCAGACCCTGATAAGATCCCAGTTCCACTCGTAGATGGAAGGATTCCATAGGTCTTTAATCCTACTATCACTCGGGGACGCCCCTAGGTTCGGGATCAAGCTGTCTCCAAACCAACGCTCGAGGAAAGGATCAGAATCACCCTTCCCTAATTTAAGTCTCATCACAGGTTCCGCCAGTTCACGACCGATAAGGATACGGCGCTAAGCCGCTGAAGATCTGCTATTGGAGGTGGCCATAGAAGGCTGTAAGTGCTTGAAGTACCTGGCCTTCAAAAACCTGGTCCAAAGATTGTTGCTCTTGAGAAGTTTCCACCATAGTTTCATAGAAAAAGCAGTAACGATGTGCGAGAGTTTGGAAAATCCTAACCCTCCTTCGACTGTAGGATGAGCCATGGATTCCCAGCTGGCCCAGTGGTGCTTGTCCTGGCCATTGTAATGCCCCCAAAAGAAATTGCAGAAGATCTGTTCGATAGAGTAGAGAACCTTTTTGGGCAAAGAACTTGCTGCCAGAGTGTGGATAGGGATGGAGGTGAGCACGTGGTTGATGAAAATTATCTTGTCGCCTGGGGATAGGGTAGCATTGTGCCATCCTTCAAGTTTCCTCCTGATTCTAATGGTCAAATTTTTAAAGATGTCGGAGTTGGACTTGCCATACACTAGAGGACAACCGAGATAGTTGAACGAAGGGTGGTTAACAGAAAATGATGTTAAGTTGGAAAGGCTACTGGCGTGATCTCTCCTGATGTTGTGGTGGGCGTAGATGACGCTCTTGAAAGGTTTGATCTTCTGGCTAGAGCACCTGGAGTACCTCTGCAGGGTGTTATGGACCACCTCTACCGCTCCTTCGTCCCCGGATGAGAAGATGAGAAGGTCGTCGGTGAAGGCCAGATGGGTGATAACAGGGCATCCGCTGGATGTGTGATAGTGCTGGAAGTGCGAGATATTGACCATGTTGTTAAGGTTCCTGCTTAGGGCGTCAGCCGCAAAGATGAAGACGGTAGAGGAAAGAGGGTCACCCTATCTAACCCCGCGCTATGATTTGAAGAACCCGTCAGTTTGGCCGTTGATGACCGTAGAGAACCAAGAGTTGCTAATGGATCTCCACACGATGTTGGTCCAGTTCTCGGAGAAACCGAATGCCCTGAATACCCAGATTATGAATTGCCAATCCAGTCTGTCGTACGCTTTTTCCATGTCGATTTTGACAGCGATGTTGCCACCTCTTACCGGGAATTTTATGCATGTGATGAGTTCGTGGGCCAGCATGATATTGTCTTGGATGTTTCTTCCACGAACAAACCCACTTTGCTCCTCGAATATGATCTTGGCGAGGAGACCCGCCATCCTGTTAGTGATGATCTTGGAGATAATCTTGTTGGTGAAGGTGCAGAGACTGATGGGTCAAAAATTGCGAAATGATTCGGGGTTGTCTTTTTTAGGGATAAGGATCAGATTGGCAGCAGAGATGGCTCTGGGGTACGTGGCTCCTTCAAAGAAGGCGATAGCCACTTCGGTGATGTCGTGATTGATGATATCCCAGCACGTGCTAAAGAATACCCCCGAAAAGCTGTCCGAGCCAGGCGCACTATGCTCGTTCAGCGCCCACACGACCTCTTTCACTTCCTGAGCTGTGGGGGGACGATCTAACTAGGTATTGTCGGTGGCATTAATGAGGTGGGGTATTTGGTCTAGGAAGTAGTTGTCTTTGTAAACCATCTCTTTGGAGAAAAGATTGGAGTAGAAGTTCTTAGCCATAGCTTGAATGCTCTATTGGTCCGTCCTGATAGCCCCGTTGTTATTGGTGATATGGTTGATCGATAGCTTCTGTCTGCGGCCATTTACACAGGCATGAAAGTGTTTAGAATTTTTGTCTCCGTCGCTATTCCATTTCAATCTCACTTTCTGCTTCCAGAATTCAGTTTCAACTTTGATCCTGAATTTGAGCATAGCCTTGGTGAGGTTTAGGGCTTTCCTGGCCTCACTAGAGCGGTCCGCCGCAAACCTAGCTTCAGCGCGGGTGACGTTGTCCTCTGCGACCCAGACAGCCTGGAAAATATCCCCGTACGCTTGTTTCCTCCAATGGGACAGAGCTCTCCTAGTTGCTCTGAGCTTATTATACACCCGGAAGAGTGGGTTGGGAGAGTCCTCGCTATTCCACGTGTCCACCACGATGCCCAAGAATTGTGGATACTCGGCCCAGAAGTCGAGAAATTAGAAGGATTTTTTGAATGGGTTGGTAGTGTTGTTAATTTCAACCAGAAGAGTAGTGTGGTCAGATTCCGTAGAATTGAGGTGGGATAGGTTGGTATTGAGCCCCATACCGTGCCAAAAAACGTTTACGAGGCCTCTGTCCAGTCGGGAGTATTGACGGCGGTCGCCTTTCTGCATGTTGTACCAGGTGAAGGCGTTGCCGGTGAACTGGATAGATGCTAGGTGGGCGTTGAATATGAAGTTATTAAAATCTTGCATGGCCGACAAGGGAGGAGGGCGACCACCGATTTTTTCATCACGATAGGTAATTACGTTAAAGTCGCCAATACAGGGCCACAGAGTATTACTGTGATGGAGGTGGATGTCAAGAAGGTCGTTCCAAAGGTGTTTCTGCTCCACCAAGTCGCAGCTCCCATGAACAGCTGAGATAATGGCGCGCTCTGGGATCATAGGGTGATCGAACTAGCAGGAGAGGGCCTGTCTGGCGTCCTGTATAATGCCGATGTTGACATCCTTGGAGCAGAGGATCCAAATGTCGTGTCTGCCTGCTATGGCCGTAGGGAGGCCTAGCTGGAGCTGGATTGATTTGATTCTTTTGGGAGGAATTTTGGGTTCAAGGATAATGAGGATGTCGATCTTGTGGATTTTTCGAAGGATGGTTATTCTCCTAAGTGTGGGTTTGTTCGCCAGGCTGCGGACTTTCTAGGATAGGATGTTAAGCATTAAGGATTTTGTGGGATTGCTTTTTTTTTCCGCTTGGCCGCGGATCTGGTTAGGATAGATTGCGTTTCTGTTTCTGTAGGACCTTGTTTGATATTGGCCCCGGAGGTAGATGCACCTGCCTTAGTCGGGGTGTGAGTGTCACTGAAATCTTGCTCATGGGGCTCCAGAGGGGTGCTCATTGATTCCCCGGCGGAATCCTGGATAGGTAGCTCTGGCGGAATAATAATGGCGTCAAAATCACTATCTATCCGCTGAACAGTTTGTAGTAGGGGATATCCCGTAGCTAGAACTTGTAGTCCTCTTTGAGCTTGTTCTGGCCCTAGGACGGCTAGAGCTTCTTCTACATAATCTTCATTGGTACGATGTTGTTCAGCATCTGAGGTGACCTTGGTCGCCTCAGCGTCCTCCTGGGTCCTGGTGAGGGCACGATCTTCTTGTCCTCTCTAATCTTGTTCTGGCCCTAGGATAGCCAGGGCTTTTTCTGTAGAATGATCATTTGTGTGATGCTAGTTAGCGTCTGGGGTGATATTGGTCGCTTCAACGTCCTCCTGCGGTATCAATTATTTCAGAAGCGTCTGGGGTGATATATATATAAATTTTCAAAAATTATAATTATTTCAGAAATTAGATGTATTAATATATATTTATTTTTGGTTTCAATTTAATTTGTAAGTTGGCTATATATTTCTTCTAGGTTGACATATTTATTAGAAGCATATTTTCTTATAAATATTATGATTAAATAATGTTAATAAATATTTTAGTAAATAATTTCAGAATTAATGATTATTATTTTTAGTTTATAAAAATATAATGTTTATCTAGAAGTATGACGATGTATATATTAGGTATGGTTTTATATATATTGGATATGCTAGATAGCTAGAATATGTTGTCGCCTTATAATATATATATATATATATATATATATATATATATATATATATATATATATATATATATATATATATATATAAGGAAACATTTTATTAAAAAAGTAAAGTGGCTCACGGAGAGCAGTACAGACAGGTGCGGGACCAAAAACAAAAAGGTCCCGATAAACAAGGTGGGAATTTGTAAGGTTGGAAATTCAAAATTTCAAAATTTTGGCAGACCAAAATTTCAAAATTTCGAAATGACTAAAGGTACGAAATTACAAAAAACATAATTTGGAAAAGACAAAAATAAAGAGGGAAAACGAAACAGCGGTTCCCGAGATGGGGGGGGCTCTTCCCTAGGCGCTCAGCCCGAGGACCCCCAGCGCACGTGGGTTGGTGCAGGCCTGCGCACTGGCCGAAGGTGGGCACTGCCCGAGGAGCGGCGTGGGGCCCGAGAGGTGGGCATGGCACTCGAGGGAGCGACGTCTCCGGATGGTGGGGCTCCGGCGAGGAGGAGCGGAGGCTCCGCAGCGGCCAACGCCCGGAACCAGGAGGGGACGGGGGGAGGAAGCGGGGGCTCAACCTCCGGCAGGCGGAGGAGGGAGGGGATCCGATAGGGCTACAGCGGAGTGGCCCGAGTGAGGCGACGACAGGAGAGGAGCGGCGAATGGGGAACACAACTACCAGGGGCTGCGGCCGGCCTCCAGGCGACGAGGAGGAGAGGGAGGGCGGCGCGCGTAAGGGGGGATGGCCGCGCCGGCAGGGGAGGGAAGAAGAGGGACGCCACGCACAAGGTGGCCGGCACGGGGGCGGATGATGCCATGGCCGTTCAACTCCGAGGGGGAGGTGCCTCTGGCAGGCGACGAAGGAAACGTCGGAGGCTAGGGGTGGAAAGCGGCACGAGGGTTTGCCGGAGGCCTCCACGCGGCCTCCTGGGCCCATAGGGGTGGGTGGTCGCACTCGAGGAGGGGGGGCCACCGACGGCGGAGGAGGGGGTCCGGGACGATGGGAGAAGAGGGGGGTAGAGGTGCCGCAGCGGGGAGGGTGGTGGCCGGGGCGCACTGGGGGAGGGTCGCCGTTGGCGGATGGGACCACCTCAGGAAGAGGAAGCCCGAGGGGGTCTCAGCCGAGGGGGGAGCACCCTGCCAAGGACGGGGATGGACCGGACGACCGCTGAGGTAGGGCAGGGGCACCGGCGGGGGGCGAGGTCGGACCAGGCCGGAGGGGGAGAGGCGGAGGGGTAGGGCCTGGCTGCAGGAACGGGGAGCCCGCAACCGAGGGGGGGCGGCTCCACGAGGACGACGGCGGATGGAGGAGAAGCGGGGGAGGGGGCAAGCTCGGCGTTTCTGCCGAAGGGGTAGGACCAGGCCTCTGCCCGACGACAACAGCGGTGGAGGAGCCGCGATATCGCCCGCGACGGGGACGTCGGGGGCGCCGGGGCCGACGCCGCGGAGGAAGAGGGCGGCGGCACTGAGGGCAGCAAGGAGGCTGTCGGGGGGATGATGGACGGGGGAGCAAGCCGTCGGAAGTCGGCGCGAGCTGCCAGGGGGCGGCCCACCCGTCGGAAGCCGACGCGAGCTGCCAGGGGGCGGCCAACCATGGCGGCGGCCACAATGGGGTCGGCCACCAAGGGGGTCCCCATCCACCGGGCGTTCCCCCGGGAGCAGAGTTGCTCACCATTCTATGGTATATATATATATATATATATATATATATATATATATATATATATATATATATATATATATATATAAATAATTTTAAAAAAATTATTTATTTATTTATTTCAGAATTTATATGGATTATTTTTGTATTATAAAATATTATTTTTATGTTGACATGATATTTCATGTAGAGGTATGTTATATGTAGTTGTAAACTAGTTAGTTAGTATATGTAAAAGAGCCTATAAATAGTGTGTATATTTATGGTAGATGTGTTATCATAGAATTAGAGTTGATTTTAGTTCATGTACATTTTACGGGTTCATGATAGTTCGACTCCAATTGGAGCCGGACCATTGATTTACTTTGCTTGTCGATATCCGAGGCAAGATAGCTTGCAATTTACTGTTTATTTACTTAGCTCATCATATTGCATTCAATTATTATTTATTTATTTTATGACATATAAAATTGTTTCTTCCAAATCATACATAGATGCAAATTTGTAAGCACCATAATTTTTATTGGAATTTTTGTATTTATTTTATATGATTTTTATATATTAAACCATATTTTATTTTTAATCGTGGTTATATATGCGCTTTGTCGTAGCTTTGATTTTTGAAGCACAACATTGACCAATTTCTCAAAATAAGTTCCATATTCATGATGAGTCCACCTTCATTTTAGTATATCATGTCCCACTCAAACATGTTCTCTTGCACTACATATTTCTTGCATAACTTTGGGGTCAAAATAGTCATTTTATCCTTCGCCGTAATTTCGATATATTTTTCTAATTTCGATTTGAGGCCCAAATCCGATCAAACTTTTTGATCCAATATATGGTTTTGACATGTTTTGAGCCTCCTACACATATGCCAATGGTGTCCCACTCAATTGAGTTCCCATGTGTTATTTATTTTTAAATGGCACACAAGTCGGAACTATAGACATATTGGACTCAAATTGATCACAAAAATTTTACCGACCCAAAACTAGTCCAAGTAGGGTTCGTAGAAGCCTATTCTAAGGTACCCTAATCTCTTAGACCTATTTTAGATTAATTTTTGTGGATTAATATTCAGCAACATTTATTAAATCTAGTATAAACCAACTCCATATCAACTTTCCTATTTTGGACTCGATTTAAATCCTAGGAGATAAAACTTGGCCTGTCTTTTAAAATAGACAACCAAATCAACCCAAACTACATACCACCAAACCCTAAAATATAAAAATCAAAAGTTTTATATTTTAACCTTCAAAAACTGCAGCCCCTCTCCCCATATATTGCAAAAATCGAAATCCCCTTCCAGCCCAATTCAGCCGCAGCACCTTGTGGCGTAATAGCAATTTTGACCCCTTCCCGACCTCGATACTCCATGAATATTCTTTATGAAGCTAACACGACCCTCTACAATCCTATCAACCCCCCAAACGTTAACAATCTCTTCTAGTACACCAAAATAGCCTTACAAGTCAACTGAAGTTTGGAATCCAAATCTGAATTTATTCTAGCAGGCATGTTGATTTGCATCTAGGGTTTCGTATACTTATCAACCTCATCTTTTCATGAAACCAAAACTATTGGAAAGATCTCTGTCTCTATTTCTATGTCCAATTGTCCATCCACACAGTTCCAAACAGTTTAGCTAGAGAGTCTGTTCTACGAAAAGGTGTCTATAACAGACCAGTTCTGTTGTGAGCCAATTTTTGTCCACTTCCGAGCCACTTCGACCATCCTTATATGTTTGGTAAGAAACTAGACTTACTAATCTTTCCAACACATATACTTTTGCAACATTTTGGTTTGGTTTGCTATTTATTAAAAATCTTTAAAAAATCCCGTAATATTAAAACACTAAAATCCATGAGTTCTACATGTCCAATTGATTTGAAACTTCTTATACCATTACCAAATTAATTGTTGTACATATTTTCATGATAAATATATAATTTTACCTATTTTCTGTGATTTTTTCAGAATTAATGATTTTTCAATATTTCTTGTTTCGGGGCTCATATCGTATACCTAATCTAGGAACATTGTTGTAGAATCAACCTTGGACTTGTATACTTGATTTTCTGCAAATAAAATATAATAAATAATGATATAAAATATTTACAAATATTTTCCAAAATTTAAACTAATTTTATGTTAATAATAAAATATTTTTATAGGAATATTTGGTACTTTATATGTTATATTATGTAGTATAGACATTATGACTATCTTTGGTATATAAATATTATTATGGATCATATATGGAAAGTCCATATATGGTAAGTCATTAGAGAGTTATTAATAATAGGATACTTATTATAGGTGGACTTGGCGGGAGTAGCAAGGACGTTGGAGTTGGTCAGATAAACACATGTAGAGGTAAAAGGCATGTGTACCTTGCTAATGTTATAGTTTACTGTCTTTTCCTTTTTATTGTTGCATTATTCCCATTCAATATTTCCATGACGTAGGATTGGTCGGTATTTAGTGTCCAAATCGTATTCGAGTGCCGATGTTATTTTATTAACATTGCATATCGATATTAGGGATTGCGTGCAGTATATCGTGTTCATTGCCATGATGGACCACATGATACGGATATGATAGATGATGATGATATGATACGGAGTTTGACATGAGATATTTATGGTTAGAGACTGTGTCATAGCATGTAGTACTAGGTCGCATGAATTGTTACTGGTACGTGATTCATATGGGACTTGACTGGATAGTTTTAGAGCACGGGAAGGGGAGGACTCTACTGAAATATTCGACTATCTAGACTCGTGATCATGCTTCCATATTTAGGGCTTGGTTATTTTATTCGTGGTCATGGTCTCTATAGAAGAGTTATGGCTTTGTTTACTCGTTCGTCCATCGGTATCACAACAAGGTGCCATGGGTGATTGCCAGTACGGCTGGGCCTGGTATTAGGATTGTCCTCAACTGAATATCTGCTCTTAGATAGTTATGGTAGTTATCCTTCATTTTATAGATATTCTCTTTACTGTTACTTCGCATGTATATTATATACCTTGCTAGTCCCCTGAGGACCTGGTGATCTCCCCAAGTAGACAACAAAGCGCAGTCAGTTGCTGATCATGATGGATGCTAGTTTACGTTTCAGGTATCTCTTGTGGTTACATGTTCATCTCTAGTTATTTAAACTCTGCTTGTTAGCCTAATATTTGTAGACTCAAGTTATTCCTTCGAGTATATTTGAACAAATGTAGCATGGGGTGCACACTATGTTATATATTGTTCATTCTTGCATTCTACTACTGTGGATTGAGACTTAGAGATATTATCGATTATTATAGATAGTTGGTCGTTACCCTACAGCTTATACGTACTCGAGCTGGGCTGGAGTCCTCTCGATACGTAGTTGGCATGTTCACGCTTTATAAAACCCCTTACCCGAATTTAGTTATATTTAATTTAATATAACATTATGAATTATTTTGAGGATTAATTAAGGTTAGGAAAATAGAAGCTACCTTTAAAAACAATAGTCTTTTATATAATACTTATTGAGCCCAATTTTTTTACTCAACCTAGAGCCAACCCAAAAACCTAATTAAGTGGTCAAGTAAAACACCAAACAACTCTCTAATCTCATAAAACATCAACCACAATGGTCCATACACCAAAACTAATTTTTAGAATATTAAATTCACCATATAATAAATTGTAACCACAACCCCTTCACCTCCCTCTCATGAACGAAACCCCCTTTCTCTTTACCTCCCTAATTAAACCAAAGTGAGTAGCCCCCAACCCTATCTCTTCATCTTCTCTTTAACTTCCCCTCATTAATTTAGTAACTTAAATTATCCCATACTTTCCCCTTGCCAAATATTACCTCCACCAACACAAATATGTCCAAACTTTCTCTCCATCACTTCACCAACTCTTCAATCGTCTCTACATCCCTCAAACCTTTTCTACAACAACCCTAACACTCTCCCCTACCATCCTACCATCTTCTATAGCCACTACAGCACCTAGAACAACCTACACAAGCATCACAAAGAGCTATAAGGAGGAGAAGTCAAATCTAAAAAAAAATTCAAAGAAGTTGTGATTCTAGAAATTTTTGACATAGTTTCCAAAGAGGTTAGTGATAGAATCTCTTCCCCTTGAAAGCCCATATACGTCCTAAACATCACTCTTTAGGTTTTATAAAGATTTCACCAACTTATTATATAAAATTTTTATGTTACACTAGGAAACCCCAATGCCAACCTAGTTTTTACCCATAGTGAACACCAACTTGTAAATATATATATATATATATATATATATATATATATATATATATATATATATATATATTAGGGGTGCAACTCGGGCGGGCTAAACCCGTTAATGGGTTGGGTTAGGGTTGAAGATAATCGGGTTCGAGCTTGGGCTCGGGTTAAAATATTTGAACCCGATCAAAAATCTGGTTGGGCTTGGGTTCATGTGTTGGGTAACCCGAAACCCGACATACATATAATTTATATATATATTGTTTCATACTACTTAAATAAAAAGTTTAAACTATAATTTTTTTTCATCCGAACTCTTCAATTCCTTGTCCTAAATCTCATTTCAGTTTTATTTTGTAATGATTGAGGCTTGATTGCTATTTGATTATGAATTTAATATTACACTTGTTTAAAATTATTTTAAATATCATATTAGAGTCCGATAAACCCGATGGACCCGACCCAACCCGATCCTCCGGACTTGGTCTTGGGCTTCATATGTTGAACCCGAAGTCGGGTTGGGCTTGGGCTTGGTCTAGGCTTATGATCTATTGAGTTGGGCTCGGGTTGACCTCAAACCCGACCCAACCAGCCCGAGTTGCACCCCTAATATATATATATATATATATATATATATATATATATATATATATATATATATATATATATATATATATATATGTTAAATAACTCTAAAATCAATTATTTAATTTTGTTTTAGACTTGATTTTATGTAATTCTCCAGAATATAAAATATTTGATTTAGGATATAAATTATGGAGATTCATAAGGGTAATAGTGTTGATCATGTGTAAACACTAGAATAACATAAATAGATTGTGTTTTAATCCTTGTGATGCCTAAACCCCATGTTAGGAATAAAAATTATATATTATATGGTGTTTAATTTCAGAATTTAAATTGATGTTTTTGAGGATGAAATACATAAGAATTCATGAAAAGGTTATGTTGGAAAGATGTGCTAAAACTAGTCTATACCAACTAGTTTAATTTTGTTATTTTGTAGCATATAAAATAATATGTTAAATAGAGGAAAATGTTTTTTGACTTTATTTTCCAGAAACTATAATCATGTATTTTGAGATGGAACATACTTTTTTTAGGAAAAATATTAGGTTTATAATTGTATAGTTACTAGTAATAAATAACTATTATATTTTACATGTGCATAAATACTTAAATTCCTATGTTAATAAATAAAAAATAGTATTTTAAATTATATTTCTAGAATATTGAAATTATTTTATTTTTTTCTGATTAAAAATGTACGATAATCGAAGTTACAAGGAATAGAAAACTATTCATAATATGTCGAGATCTTAACTAGTATAGTCAATAATAGTTTGTGATATAAAATACATGATTACAAAGGAGATTATACCATTTTGTTAGTAATATAGAAATAATTCCAGAATATTTATGTGATTAAGTAAGAGATTATTAGCAAGGTGACGCTTGAATAATCTTGAAAACTTTTTATACAACTAGTTGGGTACATAGCCTAGTTTTGGATATATATATATATATATATATATATATATATATATATATATATATATATATATTATATTATATATATATATATATATATATATATATATATATATATATATATATAATATTATAACACCATGATTAGAATATTAAACCAATCTAGATATTGTTCTGAGAGTTGAGTAATGAACTTAATAATAATATGGATACCAATTAGAAATCTAAGTAATAGAGGTTAACTCTAACTAGTTAGACAACACTAGAAAGTATGCAACATAGCAACCTAAGAACACTAGTTAGAACATTGTGATCTTATACATGTTAGCGTACATAAACTAATTTAAATATCATACTTTAGGCTTGCTTGATCGTTCCGACGAGGAGACAGTAGCGGGCGCTCTACAGTTACATCACGGAGTTCCAGGCAAGATACCTTGACACCTTGTTTTACTGAGCAAATTTAATAGCTTACATTATATGATTCTGTTCTGGATAATATAGTATAATTGTGAGCGTCTGAGTATGACTCGGGTGCAGTCGACGAATATGTTGATGAGTAGATAATACATTAACCAAGTCTTAGTGACATACCAAAGGTTTGGGAGGTATTATGATATTTCTCCAGGACCCTGACATGTCTTACTTATGACATTCATATTTGATGCATGTTATTGTATCCGACTGGCTATCGGTGTGTGCGACATGTATACCGTTACCGTACATACTTGTTGGCATTATAATACTTGATTGGCATTGTAGTTACGTGATGTTCATGTTGTATATACGACCTGGACATATGCATTTGGTGGGGAGGACAACCAATAGGAGTATGGGACACACAATATTGGTAATTGTAGTATCTATGGATCTAAGCAGATGCCACTAACGACGGGGAGATAGGCTTGTATATTGATATATTCAGATTACCAGCATTCTTCGGAGCATTACAGTGGTTTATTTAGCAGATGTCACATTCGATGGGACATTATAGATGTTATATATTTCTACGCTTACACATACATACCAAGGTTGACCTCAACTTGCATTAGATGGTTAGATTACCCTATTTATTTGCACAGTATTACATTCAACTTGTATCATTTGTATCTTGTTACATTCTACTGAGGACCTAGTTTTTTTAGATCTTGACGAGCAGTACTACTACAAAGTCTATGGGCCAGGTGTTGAGACAGGATTTGTCACCGCAGAGGACTTGGAGATACTTCCATTAGAGTTCTCTTGATCGTGGTAGACTTCAGCTTCAGACTGACATCATTATCTAGTTAGCATATGTAAAGTCTAGTATCTTTCTATTTACTGCATTTTATTTCCTATTGTACTAGGTAGATTATTCTCCACCAGACGTTTTTCATTTCAGTTATACTTAGGTGGATTTTTCTCCACCAGTCTCTCATATTTTTATTGATGTAGGATATTCAAAATTTTATATTATTACAGCATTTTACTTTCTTTCTTATTGATGTTGTGGATGAGATAGTTATACCCTGATTATAAGTTAGTTAGATTTGTGGACTTAGTTTTTATTACAGCATAGTACATCTAGTTACGGTCCATCAAATTTGGAAACCTATCTAGTTGTAAAAGATGAGCATGGCTACGTATCTTGTACCAAAGTATTTTTGGGACTGGGTGTGACATTTTTTGTGGTAGCCCATGCAGGTCTAAAATTAAATCATCTTGGTTACGTTACTATGCCAAGCGCGCCTACAATAGGATAGAAGTTATTAGGTCTCATCCACTTTGAATATCGTGTTTGAATCTCCTTCTTAATTCCTTTGAACTCCTTTCATAACTAACTTTATCTGCATCCCGATTGCTCTCTCTGTACCAATCTAACAAAGTTTAATTTTCTTACAGGAAGATGAATTTGCGCAATGGACGCACTCCTAATGGTGTTGACCCGGCATCAACCATGACACCCAGTGATGACATGACTCCAACTCAGACATGGGACCAATTGCCGAGGTAGAACCCGATCCTTCCGACGACTCCATCTATTCCCGTAGGTCCTACGAAGAACCCTGCACCGAACCATCATGAGGGCCAGACTTCTCAGACACCTAGACGACGACCAGAGGATCCTTTACCTCCACCTCCTCTAATCACTCTGCAGATGATGTTTGTAGCATTTCCACCCCAAATGCCTCAGCAGGAAGGACAATCGCAGATGCTTTAATTCTTCCAGTTGATGATGCAAGAACAGTGGCACCAGACTGAGGTCCTGAGTCAGAGCCTGTTGACTGCCCTGGAGAGAGCACCTCCACCACCACCTGCACTAGTACTATTACCAGCTTAGCCGGTGGGCACGATCCGAGGGTTCCCTCAGATGAACTCGAAGACTTTCAAGGACAGTGAGAGCCCTGAGTACACAACTGATTGGATCTCTAACACAGAGATGCTTCTAGAGGCTTTCCAGCTGCCTGTGGTGTTATAGATGACAACGGTAAGGGCACAACTGGAGGGCAATACTCATCACTGGTGGGAGTCAATCGAGCATACTGTGGGTAAGACTCAGTCCTGGAAGCAATTCCTAGAATACTTCAATGCAAAGTACTTTCCACTACTGTTAAAGATGCACTCTACGATCAATTCTTCTAACTTAAACAGGGGAATATGACCGTAGATGCTTATGAAGTGGAGTTCAGTCGCCTAAGTAGGTTTGGGGCCATTCTGATACCAGATGAGAAGAAGGCTAGGAGGTTCTATCATGGGCTGAACAGCGAGCTGCAGAAGCTCACTACTTCATAATCGAGGATCTCGTACGAGAAGGTATTAGCAGATGCCAGAGTGCAAGAGGCAATCAACAAGGAGTCGGCGACTCAGAGGCATTCCAGCACAACAAATGTACCGGCTAGGGGACAACAAGGAACTGGAGGCCCAATTCAACATTTAGGGATGCAACAGTAATAGCAGCAGAAGGTTGCACCATACCAGTCGAGGGAGCAACCGACTTGTCATTATTGTGGCAAGCTAGGGCATGTTGTCAATGATTGACGAAAAAGACTAGAATTATGTATGATCTGTGGAAAGAGCCAGCATTTAGCACGAGATTGCCCACAACGCAATGATATAGTACCGCCGAGTTCAGAGGCCAATTGCACCTGTACAGAAGGTACGGTATCAGGCAACAGGAGTTCTGCGACCATCGGCACCTAATAGATAGCAGAAGGGAGCACCATTGCCACCACAAGAGGTATAGTTTGATAGAGTCGGACAACAGGCTATCGAACGGAGGCATGGTCATGCTTTTACACTTGCAATTGCCGAGAAGGAGCCCAAAGGGTAAGCTATCACAGGTACCATTTTAGTTACGTCATTACCTGCAACTGTATTATTTGATTCTGGGGCTACGCTATCATTTATCTCTATTAGTTTCATAGCGATTGTTTGCTATGACAAAAGGATGAACGAACTTTTTGTATTCAAACGTGTAAAAAGTACAAAAAGGAACTTCTGAACAGGAGATTTAAGTACAAGAATTTCTTGGAAAGTGTGACGATGGAGATCGAGCACTGTAGTGGCTCCTTTACTCTGTTAACGATCTGACGACGACTTGAACTTGCTCTGACTTTCTGATGCTCGAGATTGGAACTCGGGGTCGCTAATCAGAAAAATGTTGACCTTTTTAATGAAGGAGAACTCCTTCTATTTATAGGCCTAGCACATATACGATGTGCTTGAGATTTGTTGGGTACACAAGACCACTACGCGTTGAGATGTGAGAGAATCTGCCGTCATTGCACGGTGAGGGCTGCTGCTGAGCGGACACATGGCGATCGTTGAGATTTCCTTCTATCAAGATCTTCAAGGGGTTATCAGCATAACCAAATAAATGACACATGGCATGTGCTTATGGCTCGATAATATTGATCGGATGAAGCTGAGTGGGTTTTGCTCCTATCCATAGAGTCGAATTTTGTCTCTATCTTTGGGACAGCAGTTTGAAACAAACCGATTGGATATTGCCCTTATCAACAGAACCAAAATTTGTTCTTATCTTTGGAGCGGTGGGTTAAACAAAAACCGATTGGATATTGCTTCTATCAACAGAACTAAACTCCGTTCTTATCTTAGGAGCGGTAGTTTAAACAAACCTGTTGGGTCATATCTGAAAAGATATAGGTGCCAGACTAGCCCCGTGGAACAATGCTACCTTATAGGACTGCGCACTTATGCAAGCTGGCTTTGGCTGATGCTTCGATGTCACTACACTTTTTAGGCGACGAGGAGACTGTGTTTCGAAGACGACGGAGTCGCTGCACTTTTGGGCGACGATGAGACTATGTTTCAAAGACGATGGAGTCACTGTAATTTTAGGCGACGAGGAGACTGTGTTTCAAATGCAAATGAGTCACTGCACTTTTGAGCGACGATGAAACTGTGTTTCAAAGACGACGGAGTCACTACGATTTTGAGCGACGAGGAGACTGTGTTTCAAATACGACAGAGTCACTGCAATTTTGAGCGACGAGGAGACTATGTTTCAAGGCGACGGAGTCACTATAATTTTGGGGCGACGAGAAGACTTGTGTTTCAAAGACGACGGAGTCACTGCACTTTTAGGCGATGAGGAGACTATGTTTTGAAAGCGACAGAGTCACTGTGCTTTTGGGGTGACGAGGAGACTGTGTTTCGAAGACGATGGAGTTATTGCACTTTTGGGCGATAAGGAGACTATGTTTCGAAGACAAATGAGTCACTGTGTTTTTGGGCGACGAGGAGACTGTAGTTCAAAGACAACTGAGTCACTGTGCTTTTGGACGAATAGGAGAATGTATTTCGAAGATAACAAAGTCACTACTCCTTTGGGAGACGAAGTGACTGTTAGTGGGGTTCTGTGAAGCCACTGAGCTTTTACGAAACAATGAGGGACTTCTGAGAGCTTTACGAAGCTACTGCATTTTTTATGAAACGTCTGAGCTCTTTATGATTAATGACTCCCTCTGTGTCTGCTGAGTCACTGTATCTTTAATTGTCGTCATCTTTTGGGGAATTCGAGAGGTTCCTGGCCTAGGATTATGTAAACCCCCTAAATTTCTACTACAATTTTTTTATATAATTTTGTATTCATTTTGTATTTCGTATCTGCACGTCGCATACGAGTTCTTATTGTTGTATTTGCGTAGCATGCGGGATTTGCGTTTCGTAAATACTCGACGTGTGCGAATATGTGCGAGGTACATATTTTATAAAAATATTTTATTAGAGATTTTATATATAGAAGAATTTAATTTTTAAAATAATATGTGGTAAATATTTTTATTTCAAAAAGAGTTATTTTATTCGTCATTTAAAAATAAATAGTAATTTGGAAAATTTTGGTTTATATAAAATATATTCTAGATATTTGCGAAATTTGAAATTTGTATAGTAACCTATTTTTGTTATTTATAAAAAGCTACTTTATAATTTAATATTTAAGTAATTACCTTGATTTTTGAAATTAATTAATATTATATTTTAATATTTATGGAAATGATATTTAAGATTTTGTTTATTGAATATTTGAGTTATTCTTATAATTTAAATGTGGAAAAGATTTTATTTTAAATAGGCATTTAATTTAAAGATAAGTTTATCTAGATTGATTTGGATTTAAATCGATTTAAATTAATAGAGGATTTACCTAATTGGGATTTAAATCCTCCCAATCCCGATCCAACTGGAAATTCCTACCTCCTATAAAAGGAGAGGTACTCCTCCATAAATTTTCCATCCACAGATTGTGCATCGTGTCTGTGCCACCCGTCTACTATATCCCCACCATACAAATACAATAATTCTATCACGTCCGACAATCCCGAACGTCCATCCAGCCGTGTCGGACACTCCCGACACGATGACTCAATCCTAAACCTAACTCAGCCTCCACACCACCTCTCCTGGCGTTACCCACCGCTGTCACCTCCATCATCCCGGCCTCCAACACTGTCTGTTCCTCCCTGACCCCGTTCGGACAGCACCCCATCGCCATCGTCAGCCACTTTACCCATATCCCGAACCGCACCACCGGAGTGGCCGCCCCCTTCGCCACGTACCACCACCTCTAGACAACCACCACTGTAACCTACCTTCGGCAACCCACTAGACCACCATCGACACCACAGCAAAATAGAAGAAGGTGAAACCCTAACCTTCGTCGTCTGCCACCGTGCTAGGCCGCTCCGCCGCCTTCCTGCGCGTTCCGGAGCTGCTACCTCATGGCCAGACCACTCCCATCCTCCGCCGCGTTGACCGCGACCACCGCACAGGGCCGCGACACCACCAGCGCGCGAAGGAGCCGTCCGCCGCTGTTGAGCGTGCGCCTCCACCAGCGCCGCTCCGCCCCAACCCACGAGCTCCGCCCGCACCGGCCTCAGTCGCGACCGCCTTACGCCGGCGCTCTCCGCCTCCATCGAACTTCCGGCAGCCGCCGCCTCCGCTGTGAGGGCTCACCGCCGCAGATCCGACAGCGCCGCTCCTCTTCCCGTGCCGCCTCCATCGAATCCCGGCGCCGACGCACCCCCGCCTCTGGTGAGTCTCGATCTCCCAAAACCCATTTTCTTCACTCCTCCTCTCTCTTTCTCTCTCGTGAATAAATTGGGGGGATGGCTGGTTTATAAGTCTTATTAGTATTATTATTATTATTTATTATTATTATTACCATTATTAGTATTATTATTAAGATTATGATTTTTATTATCATTATTATTATTACTGTTATTATCTATTAATTATCATTATTATCATTATTATTACGATTATCATTATTATTATTATTATTAATTGTATGTATTAGTTTAGATATTTTGGTTTCATGGGTATATATATATAAAATATATATCAAATATTTTATTATAATAAATGGTTTAAATATATAATTGTTCAAGAAATGTTTTTGTTCAAGAAATGCTTTTATTATAAAATATAGTTTCTAAAAATATAAAATAATTCCTAAGAATTTCAAATATTTTCTAGAAAGTATTTTAACCAATAAAAATATACTTTTTAGCTAGGAAATTTTATTTTGATAAACTTAAGAGTTTTCTTGCCTAAAAACCGATTCTTGAAATTTTCTAATAAAAATTTGTCTTCAAAACAATAAGGGCATAATTCAAAAACTAGTATAAATATTCAGTACTCCTAAATTTCTCCTATTTTCATTGTTGATCATGACTAATCACATGTTCCTATTCCCTCGCGATTTTGGACCATTACGTCGACCATGGCTATTGGACTATTGGGACATGACAGAACATCGCACCACCAAACGACACACCAGGCAAGATACCTTACCATTAAACTGTTTATATTCAGTCTGCATTTATTTATTTACATATCACTGTTCATTTATTTCCAGTTCTTGATTTACTGCCTATTTAGTGATATTAGCTGTACATTGTTACTTATCCTTTGATTGCATATGGACCTAGAGTTAAGGGACTACCACTAGTTTAGTATATTACATAAACTTGACACTGATGTGCCACGAGATGTGTGAGTTATGAGTAGCATATAGCATCCGAACTTGCATGTTGGCTGATCACTGATGCGTATAGGACGTGCGTTAGGTCTAACAGTCAATAGTTGTATGTTAGAAGACTTGACGGTTAGTAGTATTACATGGTCGTGGATACGACATGATAGGTACATTGGGTGGGGAGAACATTTCCTTGTCGTATGGGCTTCGATTGCACTTCCCTTGTAACCCGGAAGCTCCGCTGGAGATACGGGTATGAGCCTCTCAGGTTGGCCACTGTCATTTTTGAACGTCATGCGCTTAGGTCACTGGTGCCCAAGTGGGGACTACACCAGATCCCATTTACAGCCAGGGCTCATGTGACGAAAGATTTGTTCTTATCTGCATGTTCTCTTTAGTACGGTTAGGTTCCCTTATTTATGTCTTGTCACTTTCTTTGATTGTGGCATGTTTTATATTCAGTATTTATGTGGCATATTTATTGTATCTTGTTACGACCCTCTGAGGACCTGGTTATCTCGTCAGGTGTGTGTTCTTGTCTTTCGCAGGTGTTTTAGCCGTGGCCACGATTGTCACTATTTCTTCGAGGATGATTGCGCCTTGATCGTCTTCGCTTCGCCCGCCAAACTCATTTTATTTTCCATTTATTTTTCCTTACTTGTTGGTAGTGGATTTGTCTCCTCCCAACGATTGTATACATGACAAATTTAAAGTTGCTTTTATATCATTATTTATCTTTGTGGATGAGATTTAGTACCTTGGTTACTGCATTTTACAGCTTATGTATATATACGAGGGTCCATATACTTCGTATGTATACAGCTGGTATGATTACATTATAGACCTACGTATTTTGGGACTGGGGCGTTACAGATTCAGTCAATTGAACCTATTAAATACGATTTATTATGCTGAGTCCTAGGTTCATCCCATTAATTCGGGGGTCTTTTGACCGATTAACACATAGCGTTTGGGGTTGGACCACATACATCCTATATAAGGGGAAGCTTTTCTGAGGAGCCACGTCCATTATCTCTTAGCATTCCCACAGTCATGCTTGATTCCGACTTAGCTTCGAACGGCCGTTGGCCTTACACAAGTCGAATGTTGGTTGTGGATCTCTTCATTCAAAGAAGCTATGTCCTTGTAGAAGAACATCTACTAGGTTTTGAGATGTACTTGAGTGTTTGGCATAAGGAGTTCAAACCTGAGCATCATCTTGGAGGTCTTCGAATCCAAGCTACCAGGTTTGGATTGATTGCCAACCCGGAGAGCCAAAGGTTATGTTATGCCCTGCTCAAGAGCTGCAGTAGCGTTGCGAGCAGGAGCTGCGTTCTTGTTCGGGCCAATAGCTGCTTCATTAGCCATATTGGAGTTCCTCCGTGTCCGACTAGGAAGTGACTTGCTCTTGAGGAAGCGATTCGCCCTGACACTGCTGTACATTTTGGGGGCTGCATACTTTCTGAGGACTGCATACTTGTAGACTTTATATGTTTTAGTCTTTATATGTAATCATGAAGAATCTGTAATAGATTATTTGTAGACATGATTTTAATAAAGAATTTTCCTTGTTGTACTGTCTTTGTTCGTCTCTTTTGACTTGTTCTTGTCTGTGCTTTTAGACAATCATTATCTTTTGCACTTTTGTGAACTATAGGCAGAGTCTGTTGCTATCTACGCTTCTGTGATTGTTGTGCTTATTTTCATGCTTCTACAAGACCCCTTTCAAAGTTTTTTGAACTTGAATCAAGGTCGGAATACTTTGAACATAAATATGACACGTGTCCTTTGCAAAAAGTGCATAACACACTTGCTGACAGGCTATCGTCACGCTTAGCCTTCATCATTAAATGCCTTGAGCCGTCGTTTCATTAAAAGTTGATGATAACTCCTCATTTTTAGGGAACGATCATCATGATTTCGACTCTTAATTCCTATGTCGTTCGAAGAGTTTCTCTGAATACAAAAGGGTTTTGTCCCTATTTGCTAACGTGGCTTCACCCTATAAGTAGGGGGCAGTTTGGAGAGAGGAAATTTTCTCTTCTTTTCTTTCTCTATCCGAGCTTTCTTCTTTCTCTCGAATTTCTAGCTTTTCCACCATGGCTCCTAAGAAACCGAGAACCCCAAAAGCTCCGCGAGCGGTTACGGCGAGCACGAAGAAGGCTATGGGGAAGCAGTCGATCTCAGAGGCCGTCGATGATGATGACTCTCCGACCGTCAATATCATAGTGCACGTCAACGTGCGACCACCTATTGCGAGTAGGTGTTCTACGCATCGCTGATGCACATGAGCATTTTTCTTCCTCGGAAGCATCTCGTAGATGTGTGAAGCTCTTCTCGCTGATGTGCATGGGCACTGCTCTTCAGAGGAGTGTCTGTAGATGCACTGAAGCTTTATCAACCGACGCGTATGGTCGTTACTTTTATGAAGTAATGACTGTAAAATGTGCTAAAGTTTTTGCTAACGCACATGATTACTATACAGTGCTTGTGCGGATGCTCTCTCGTTGAAGCATAATTTTTACGGACTAGTATCTATGCGGATGCTTTTTTTTGCTGAAGCACAGTATTACAAAGCTATACCTGTGCTGATGCTAGCTCGCTGAAATGCAGTATTACTAAGTGGTACCTGCACGGATGCTTGTTTCAGAGAAAAATATCTCAGACTTCTGTTCTTGTTTTGTGTAGTTTTCGTGACCACCTCCCTCTTTAATGAGGTTCTTTTCGACTCCTCCATCTGCGCACTTGGAACAAATGTCGATAAGGAGCTCGTCGAGCTAGCCAGGAGATCGATCGTCGAAAATCAACCGGCATGACGAATAGATCAGATACAAGAACATCACCAGGGTTACTTTTGTCGTATGTTGGATCATGGCAAATTAATGTCCTTCCTTCACGCTGGTGCGGGGATGCTGAAGCCTCAGTTTCTTTTTGGCGACCAACTGGTTTTAAGGGAGACGAATCTCCTAGACCTCAAGACAGACTGGTATTTTGAGAACAATGGCCTTCATTTATATGTTCCGGCGACCGATCGACACCTACCGCTATCGATATTTTCCTGCTTTGTCAAGAGATAGCGTATGGAGTGGAACCTGACACCGAGTCAAGGGGGCTTAATCACAGGTCGCTTCATGGTAGACAAGTGTTCCAAGAGGAAGGATGCTTTTACGTATGCCCGGGGTGGTGCGTCGTATACCTTACATGTGTTGCTCCGCGATCATAGGCTCAGCGACCTTTCCGCGGATTTGCATCCATTCGAGGCTTCCATCTTTGCAAATAGGCTTCTAGCGGCTGGATGTACGTACCCGATAGAATCCTACCAGGGCTGGGTTCATCTTGACAGGAAGTGGAGTGACTTGACCCGATGGATATTGGGTACTTTCAAGAAAGACCTAAGTGTCCCTGGCTTACGCCGTGCCATAAAGGCTACTGAATACGGCAACCCCATCAATCAGCCTTTTTTTTGGCCTTGCTGGACTTGTATAATCACCATACCGGGACCTTCTTCATGCCATACGAAGAGATGGGACTGGCTCTCCATGAGATGTTTGCCATCTCAAAGCTGCCTTGGGGTGAGCATCTGTATGAGGAGTACACCACTAGCCAAGACGAGCTCATGGGACTGGAGAATAAGTATCCTGAGATGATAGAAGCGTACAAAGAATTGCTCTGCCATTGTTAGGTGTGTGTACATTAGGACTCTGCGAAGGGTCAGCCTCGCCTTAATGCATGGAAGAAGTACTTTTTTAAGGAGGAACCGTCGGAGCCCGGAACGGTTTGTTTTACAACTCGTAGGGCGTATACTACTGACGAGGTGGAATATATGATGGTGAATGCAAAAGCGTCAGCTCCCTTGTTGGATGCTAAGGGGAAACCCACCTCTATAGCCCATAATTATTTCTGTCAAAATTTGACTGCCGTGAGCCGGAAAGTGACGTTGGCTGCCTTTTTGATAATGTGGCTAAGGAAGGCCGTCGTGCCTAGAGGCTCGAGATCCGTGGGATGGCTCAATCGGAAGCTTATCATGCCGGCTGTGAGGTTGGCTTCTGGGCATTCTTTTGCCTTGCTCCCTGCTATGGTATGCAACACACTTCAAGGTTTGTAAGAACTCTCAGAGAAAATAATTGAATATCATGGGTGCGACAGCGAATTCCCTCGAACGGAGCTTCCCTACCATTATCCGATGGCTTGGTTAGCGCAGCATCACACTAGTTTAATTCTTTTCACGACCATTGAGGGCTACGAGAAGGAAGACGCAACCTTGCATAACTATCATCGGGCGAAGTGGGTCCATGACGACGTTCCTGCCTGTAGGCGGGCGTTGAACCGCTTGGACGGCTATAGTTTCAACAGGATTTTACCTTCTCACGGTGGCTATTTTGGAGGTGATGAGCTGGTCGACCGGGCGTGAGAAAGGGACGAGCTAACTACTGGTGCCTTTCGTTGTTTATTATCCATCTGTCCTTCATACCTAGTGTATCGAAACTAGAACAGGGTATACCTGGAGCCTTATCTGCCGAGCTGATTCGTACGACAGTTCGGCTACAGCCAGACTATGATGAACAACCCAAGCCCTTGTCTTGGTTATGAAGACAGCTTGTTGGATTGTGCCCGTGCATAGTGCTACTATAGTGCTAGATTTACTGGGGCAGCATTTACAATCCCTGAGAAGCACGGGGAGACATGTATCTTATATTTCGTCGTAAAGTTTCACTGCTTGGTGAACAACTTTTTTTCAGGTTATGACCGAGAGCAGAGTTTCATTATGGGCACGAAGTTTGAAAGGCCCCAGTCGGCCTCTCAAGAGTTCGCAGTTGCGGGTGGTAGGTCTTCTGATGGCTCTAGTGCCTCTCGGGAGAGAAGGAAGAATGCGGTGCCTTTAAATTCCCCGTTTAAGTGTCGAGCTTCTTTGGTGGCGAGCCCTCCTCCTGCCAAGAGGATTAAATGGGTAGCACCTAGGCGACGCAATTTATCGTGGCAGGGTGTTCTGCTTGTTGCCTCATCTTCACAGGTATGTTTCAGTCCTTTTTATTTCAAAGTTTTATCCGTGACTTTCCATTTATTATTGTTTTACTGGTGCAGGTCAAGAACAGTCAGGGTGGTCGGAGACACTCAGGGAACTTCCTGAAGAGTCTCTTTCGGAGTTGCCCCTTAGGGGGCCACCGCATCCGACGGTTAGGGTTACCACCCCTCTGCCTACCGAAGGCCATTCTTCGAGGAGGGAAGAGAGAACCGTCTTTGTCGCGAGGTCCGAGGAGGTTCGTGTTCCTGAGGAGGATCCGATAGATGCAGCAGCTGAGGCTGTTCGGTCAGAAGAGGTTCCTTCGCCTATCTCGTTTGATTATGAGACTCAGGACTTTTTGGAGCTTATGGCTTAGCATCAAGAAGTGGCTTCTGCGGGTGGACCCATAGTGATACTCGGGGTCGGTCCTGCAGCAAACGAAGGTATAGCTTGGGAATCTATACCCGAGACGGGTCGCCCAGTCGAGGATATTGAAGGCACTATCGATGGTTCCCCTACGGAACCACCACCTCATGGAGGTGAGGAGAAACCAGTAATTGATGAATTACCCCTGGCATTCATTAGAAGTCGGCCCTAGGAGGGGGATGAAGAGAATGTCGGAGGTTTAACGGCAAAAATCGTTGACGAGCTAGCTGGCCGAGCTATTGAAGAGCCAGTCAAGATGACCATCGACCAGTTAGCCGATGAGGTCATTATGAAAATGGCCCAAAAGGCGATTGAAGAGTTGGCTGATATGGTCCTTGGGGAAGTGACCGAGGAGACTACTACAGAACAGGTTGATGCGGCCACTAACGAGCCAATTACTTAGGTTCCATCCGAGGTGGCCACTGAGATGGTGGTCGATGGTGCTGCTGATAAGCCCGCCGATGGGGAGATGGTTGAGGAACTGGTCGAGAAGACCGTCGAGTAATTGGTTGATGAAGATCCCTTCAATGCAGTTACTACAAAACTGCTCGAAGAGGCTGCCATCGAGCCAACTTCTATAAAAAAAGGTCGAGACGACCGCTGATGAGCCGACTGCTGAAGCACCGGTTAAGAAGGTACCACTGAGGATTTGGTCGTAGCGACCATTGAAAAATTGATCGTGGAGGTTATCCAAGCATCAGTCCATGAGGCTTCTCAAAGGTCGGTCATAAGAATTATAGAAGAACTGGTTAGGGAGCCCATCGAAGAGTCGGCTATGCATCCGACGGCATTGGCTCATATCGTTCATGTCCCACCGAAGGCCTCCATTCCAATCGTTGCACCACTTGCTCTAGCTGCAATACCTTGATGCGTATTGGCTACCACTGCTGCTCTGGGACCTTCTATCGTGGCATATTTGCTGACCTCCATGGGTTTGCTAACAATACGTACTATGCCAACCTCATCCTGGGCACCATTCGCTATGCTTTGAAGCGCGGCATAGAGGGTGTCTTGGGGGACAACCAATCGCTTCGACGGGCTTGGTCTATAATGAGGGCCAAACTGGTGGCGTTGCGCGACTATCCAGAGTATGAGGCGAAGGTGGACGCAATAGAAGCTGTCCTGACAGAATTGGAAGCCACCATATCAGAGCTTCACAATCTTGAATGCGGTCTTTCGTCTCTAGCAGACGTAAAATTAGAGAAGATGGCCTCCGAACTTTCCCAGCTCGAGCAGAGACGTCAGGATCTGACCGACAGGCTTGTCGAGGTTGAAGTCAAAATCGAAGAAGTAATCGATGCCGAAGAGGTTCATGTCTGCCGTCGTACAGCCTTAGAGGATCAGTGTGAGACCCTCCGAGAGCAGATTCGGCAGCTAGAAGAGACATTGGCCTTTGCCGAGAGTGAGTTGGATAAGTCAATGGACCAGCAGGAGGTCCTTCGCCAACGATCCGAGACCCTAGCTCGGGAGAGGGAAAGTATTGGCATTCATCAAGCAGAGTTGGACCTTGCACTCCAGAACTTGTCCCAACTCGAGGATGAGACCACTCGACGTCAAGAGGCAGAATGTCGAGCCAAAGAGTTGGTTGGGCCCCAAGTTGTTCTTTTGAGGAGTCGAGTGGAAGAACTCCTGCATCGGTCATCACAATGTTGATGTCCTTTTGTCTTTTTGTCTCTCTTTTCGAGAGACCCTTTTGCAAAAAGAATAAAAAACCTTTCTATTTTATGAACGAAATTTTTTAGTTTTGCTTCTTTGCTTGTCCATTTGCTGTGAACATTCTTGTATAATAATAAGAATTCTCTCAAAGGTAGTATGACATGAGGGGATGGAGGTAACTCCGTTGGAGATATGGTGTTTACTCAGAGGTTATATGGACATGGTAAATACGAACTTTTTTGGTGGTAGAATTTTCCTTACTCAGAGGTTATATGGACATGTCCTAAATAGTCCTCTCAGGCTTTCCACCTCCATCCTTCTAACTTCATCTTCAAACTTGGGCATGGGAGAAAGCAGAAAGAAAATATTAGTCCTAAATAGTCCTCTCAGGCATTGGAGAAAGCTACAAATAAATTAACTACCATGGATTGATGTGAAGGAAAATGATATGGTGTTTATAAAGTAATATCATTGCAATGTTATAGCAAGACTCCTCAAAGATTTCTACCAACCTTGGCCGTGCCCATTTGTAGGTCCTAAAAAATCAAGTTGCATCAATCAACAATGTCAAAGAATCAATATATACATCATTTTGATGAATTGTGCAGGCAACAGATTGCGCACACTAGTTTGCACACACTTCCAATTGCGCAGGCTGACGTGGCAAAAGTCATCATTACCTGAATCAAATCAAATCTTTCTGATAACTGACAGCACGGATAACGAGGAGACTGTTCATTTTTGGTACCGCACAGTGCTCGAAGGCGGCTGACAGATGGCAGCGCAATCCAGGATTGTGCAAACCAATCTTGCGCAAACTGAGTCTGCGCAAACCATTCCTGCGCAGACTGAGTCTGCACAAACCAAACTCTACGCAGTTCAGGTTGCGCATTCCACCAGCATAACTGATAAAGTACATGTGGCATTCATGCCATCAATTGCTCATTACGTGGTAACTGTCTATGCACGATCATGCGTATTTCAATCAAATGATGCCATGTGTCCCAGATAGTCGGCCCACGATCCAGTAATTGTCTGCGCAGTCCAATGCTGCGCAAACCAGTTGCTGCGTAAATCATCTTGCGCAGTCCAGAATAACTGAAAGTTAGTTATTTTTTTAGAACTCTATAAATAGAGTTTCAAGTCTTCATTTCAAAGGGGATCAAGATCAGACATAAAGTTCAGAAATCAGAGAGTTCAGGAGTTCTTGTCGAAGTGCTGCTGCATTCTTCCGAGGCTTTTGCCTTCAACTTCCGAGGCTTTTACCTTCAGTTTCCAGAGTTGTTCTCAACTTCAGAGGCTTCGTCTTCAAAAGTTCACATCGTCCAAGGGATAAAGCAATCGTCATCTAGATTGGATTCCTATAGTTGCAATTTTCCCAGAATTCTTGTAATCTTTATTACACAGTTTGTATCAATAAAGTTTTATACTTCTGTTTTTGCAAACAAAATGGCGACTCTGCTGGGGACAACTTTCTCCTCCGACGAGGAAGTAGCAACTCAATGTGACGTAGCGTCTATCGGAAAGACGCAGAAGACGCTGGTTGTTAAGGTCAACCAGACAGCCTACGAGGCGATGCTCAACTCCAAGACCACTCCCCGTACTGCAGCCACTTCTGCCAAGAGCAAAGTGCGTTCAGTATGGATCTCCAAGACTGCTGCACAATCTGGCAGTTTTGCCACTAAAGATTCTGTACACTCTGTTGCACAATCTGCTAGTCAGAATATTGCATAATCTGCTGTGCCAACTGCTGCACAGTCTATCTCAACAACTGCTGCATAATCTGTTGCAGTCAATGCTGTGCAATCTGTTGCAACTGTTGCACAGGCTACTTCATATGCTGCCTTGTCAAAACACAAGACTCCTATGACTCTGGCGCAATTGGCAGTGGCTTTTCCTGCGCAAACCAACACTCCTGCCAGCAAAGTACATTCCAAGCACTCTAAAGCAAGGACTCCTGATGCGCAAACCATAGCTTCTATGGTTAGAACCAATGCACTTTCTGCCAAAGCTTCTAATGCACAAGCTTGGCCAGTGCGCAATCCACCCATGCGCAAACCAAGCATGCGCAATCCAAGAGTAACAGCCCTTTGGCTAAACTCTCTTCTTCTAATAACAAAAGGGAAACTTCTGTTCCTCCCCTTAAACACTCTGCTGTTCCTACACAATCTATTGGGGGTAGTCCTTTGGCTATTCGTCTTCCTCCTCAAAATAAAGAAAAAGGCCCGTTGGTCTTTTCTCAGACTTCCTTGTCTCATGACTTGGAAGACAATAGAGGGAAACGCTCTTTAGCTAACCCTTCTTCTCAAAATAAAGGAAAAGGCCCTTTGGTCTTTTCTCAGTCTTCCTCGGTCTTTACCGAAGAAGATCAAATTGAACGTGTTTCGGCACCTATCAATACAAGAACTCCTACAAACAAGGATTCTTCTTTCCTTCATGACAAGGGAACTTGTACTGATCAAAGAGGTATTCTGCCTACCCCAGTAGCAGAATTCCAAGATCTTCCGACATTCAAAATATCCCGTTCCAAATAGGGAAAACTATTGGTGTCTCAAACAGAAACCCCTGGGGGTGAATTTGCTGATCTAAGAACATATCTTAACAGGCCAACTTCGGCAAAACGTAAACAACCTATGCCGAAGGTCAAGCCTCAAAGACAAACCTCCAGGAACAAAAATCCTGATACCTATGCCAATGAGGTGAGCACTTCTTTGTACACACAGGGGACAAAACATTTGAAGAATCGGAACCATGTTCCGAATGTTGTTAAAGAACATATTCCTCGAACCTTTCCTCATCCTGGCATGGTTTCTGATCTCCGAGAACATCTCAAACAGAAACGAGATAATGCTTCAACTCCTTCAGTTCAATCATCTGATCATCATTGCAATCATAAAGTCATCATCCAATGTTGTTGTCAAACAATAAAACGATCTGTCTTCGATCGTTTAACTTTTGCTAAAACTGAACCAATGTCAGAGGATGAAGATGAAGTCCTATATGCTTCTGTTAACATGACTTCTCGAGACACTGGGGGTAGAAGATGCTCCAAGCACGGCAAACCTCGGAAACCAAGTCAACGGTATCTGGATTTACTTTAAGAATCTTCTGAGGGAGTATTCCAACATACCCGTTCCCGAAGCCGAGATACAATCGGTCAAAGGAATCTTCTTCAAGATCCTTCTGGTCATTTCCCTCTTTCTCAGTCAGGAGATGACTCTTTCTCCGATTATGATGCATACAGCTAAAGTTCTGAACAGACAGTGTCTTTCACTGTACCAAGAGAAGTGACATCTTATGTTGTCACTGATGATCAAGATGCTTCAACGTCTGTAAATCAAGAACAACGAATCGCTGCACTTGAAGACAAGCTAAAAACCATGGCTGAAATGGTCGCTAGCATGCATTCTATCATTGTGGCCCAACATGCCACACCACCAACTATACCTACCGTAAGTCCGAAAATCATAGCATCTTCAATACCTGTCAATACTGGGTTGGGAGTAATGCCTTCTCAAATGCCTCCTGTACAAGTGCAAGTTCAAACTACACCTAGTCAGTCTGCTGGGGGTAGTGCTTACAATGTTGTTCCTCCTCCTACTACTCTGACTCCGCCGGTTCCTTCTTCATCATCTGAAGACACCAATGAAGCTGTTAAACTCTTGCGAACTCAGTTCGAAGCCTTCAAAGAGAAGGATAATTTGCAAAGGTTAGGAATCAAGCAGCCATACCCAGTTGAATGGAAGGAAGTTCCATTTCCTCCCAAATACAAGATTCCAACAATCTCTCTTTTTGACGGTAGTACCTCACCAAGCCAGTTCATTAATCATTTCGAGGTAATGACTGTTCAACTCCAACCAAATGACGCTCTTCTTACCAGGGTGTTCGTCGGTTGTTTAGCCGGCGTAGCATACGACTGGTACAGAAGTTTGCCCGATGGTTGTATTACTTCTTTTTCAGGACTTAAGCAGATCTTTCTGGAAAGATTCTATGAGGGATTCAATGACATGACTATGTCTGCCCTCAATAAAATCAAACAGAAACATAATGAAACTGCTGAGAGTTTCATCGAACGTTTCCGTCGAGAAGCCTTGAAGATGCCTCTGGGGACTCCTGCTGCTGTTACCATAGACACTTGCAAGGCAAATCTTTTGCCTATCATCAGTATGTGGACAGGCTCAACTCAGTTCCAAGACTGGCCATCCTTTATTGTCAATGCCAAAGCAGCTGAAGTGAGTGCTGAGAAATTCAAACAGGTGGGGGTACAGATGTCTAACCCTGATCGGGATGAACATCAATCATCAGGTGGCAGTAATCGTCAGAACAACCGCAAGAACAAAGAAACTCTGAACATTAACCTGAAAAGCAAAGAGTCCTTGGCTGTCAATGTAGCTCTGCCTACATCTACTTCTACTCCTGCTGCACCTCAACCAAGGGAACCTCGCCCTAAGGTAGAGTATTCGTTTGATGAAAATGATACAGCAAGCATCTTTGAGTGTTTACTCAAAAGCAATAAGATCCAGCTTCCAGACCCAAAGAAGCCTGATGAAGTCGGTAAGACCAATCATTCTAAGTATTGTGTCTACCACCGATTCATTAGACATCCTACTCGTGCATGTTATGTGCTTAAGGGTAAGATTCAAGAGCTTGTCAGTGATGGAGTTGTTACTCTGCAACAAGATGAGAAGATTGTTACTGCCAATATGGTTTCAGTCCAGTTTGGTGACTTTCCCCCGCAGATGATACAGCATGGTGTCATTCCTATTCCGAAGGCTACTCTCGAGATTGAAAATCTTCCTTCTCCACCAAATGAAGGCCTCGTTCCTTTGTCTCTTGACAATGGCGAGGTTATGTGGATCCATCCCGATCTTACTTCAGAGTTCGAGGATTCTTCTTCTTCCAAGAAGAAAGGTCGCTCTAAAGGCAAGATGAAGATTTGCAACATGGTGTCTTTTGACCCCATAGTTGATGAAGAAATTTTGTTGGGCACCAGATCAGGGAAAACTTATCTGAAAGATTACTCTGAATCTCAAGAGAATCCTGCCTCTTCTTCTGAACCTGTTCCAACACAACCTGTCGCTATTGAAGAAATTCCTTCTACGTCTTCACCAGTTGTGGTTCCTATTCCTCCCAAACCAGTGGCTGCTAATAAAGGCAAACAACAAGTCCGCGTTGATAAACCCTTGAAGAAATCATCTCCTACAGGGCTTGAGAAGCCTTACAACTTTGATATATTGGCTCAACTAGCTAATACCCCGGCAAGGCTATCTATCTTTGAGCTCTTGCGTCTTTCCAGAGAGACGCGAGAAACTTTAAGTGAAGCTCTTATACAAGCTGAGACTTGTTTAGCCTTTCTCAAGAAGCCAGAAGCAGAACCAGTCTCTTGTCTACATTGTCATAGTGTTATGGAGTTGATTCCGAACATTACTTTCACACAAGATGACATGCTGATGGAAGACAATAGGCATGATCGTCCTCTCTACTATACAGGATATGTTGATTCGATGAAAGTCGATCGTATCCTGATAGATCCAGGATCTGCTCTCAGCATCATACCGAAAATAATGCTCGATGCTCTGAAAATTCCTATACATAGTCTCTCCACTACAATCACCACCATCCTTGGATTCAATCAGGGAAGGAGTGAACCTTTGGGCAAGATTCACTTAAAACTCCAAATAGGCAATCTTCACACAAAAGTTACCTTCTATATCATTGACAATCATGGTTGTTCTTATAATGCTCTATTGGGGAGACCATTCTTACATGAGCATAATATTGTTCCATCAACCCTTCATCAATGTTTCAAATATGTTGATGATAAGGGAGAGGTCCATAAGAAAGTTGCGGATCTTTATCCCTTCAAAGGCGTTGAAGCATACTGCAACGACGCTCGGATGTACAAGGATGAATTCATGAAGATTGTGTTAGCTTTAGACACTGAAGAAGAACAAGAAGCAGTGCCTAAAGACACTCTTATCATACCTGTCAAAGGACGAGTTTCACATCCTCAGTCTTCTAAACCACTGGCTATTCACTTGCCAATTCAAAAGAAATCAGTTGATGCTGATCAAGATCAAAGGGAGCTCACCTCTTCTGAGCCACTTGTTATCGACCTACGTCGTAACAAGGACAAAAAAGAGCTCATCTTTTCTGAGCCACTTGTTATCGACCTACGTCGTAACAAGGACAAAAAGCAGCTCACTCCTTCTGAGCCACTTGTTGTTGATCTCACACGCAACAAGGAAAAAAGGGAGCTCACCTCCTCTGAGCCACTTGTTATCGACCTCCGTCGTAACAAACCTCCCCCACGTTCTTTTTCTCCCCCTCTTGTAATTAATCTGACCAAGCCTGCTAAGGCTAAAGGTCCTGTTGTAAATACTGATGTACAAATGAATGAAAAATCACCTACTTTCCAGTATACTGATGTTATTTATTATACTAAATGCTATTTAGATATGATAGATAGCTTCTAATCAATTACAATGGGAGTTGTACAATCTCTTCAGAAAGAAGTATCACTTGAAGATCCAGATGATTCTTACCGTATTCATCCTTCTCTAAAGAAAGGTGAAAGTCCAGCACTTTTTAGTAAAGGACCAGAAAAATAATTCAGCTATACGGATGATAGCAAACTTAACGATACAGGACGTCTCCAGTTCCATCGTTATAGTCAACAATCAAAAGACATCATCCGGAAAATGGGCTATGACTTTAAAAGTGGCCTCAACTACGGTAAAGGTAGACGAACTCCTATCCGCACGACTGTTCCGGAAAGAAAGTCGGAAATGTATTACAACAGGACTAAGAAAGGTCTCGAATATACTTCTCCTCCACTGTTATCCCCAGCAGTCTCTGACTCAGACAGTAAAGAACGCTCTAATTCATCTGATTCCAGATCTTGGGATTCTGATACTAGCATTGGTGAAGTTCACAGGCTGATCGTATCATCTAACATGGTCTCCGCTGAACTACCAGAAGGCTATGGTGAAGACGTTGAAGAAAATACTGAAACAGATCCTTGGGCTCAACATATGGACAATCAATAGGTACTTCACTTTGAACAACGTGAACCTCCTACTGAAGATCAATTAGTTCAAGTTGATGTAGGGGAGAGCGAGTTGCCTCGTCCAATCTTCATCAGCAAGAATCTTCCAGAAGTAGACAAACAGGAGTTAATTCTTCTTATTAAAGAATACATCGACGTCTTTGCCTGGAGTTATGAAGACATGCCAGGTTTAGATCCCAAAATTGCTACGCATAAACTGAACATTTTGCCTAATGCAAAACCAGTTAAGCAGCAACAACGGCGTTTTAAACCAGAAATGATGGACGCAATCGATGATGAAGTCAAGAAGCTCATTGCTTGTGGTTTTATTCGAGAAGAACAACATCCTGACTGGGTGGCCAATGTCGTTCCAGTTCTAAAGAAAACTGGTAAAGTTCGAGTCTGCATCGACTTTCGAGATCTTAACGAAGCATGTCCAAAAGATGAATTTCCTCTTCCTATCACGGATGTCATGATCGACAATACCTGTGGGTTTGAGCAAATATCCTTTATGGATGGATTTTCTGGATATAATCAGATCAAGATGAATCCTAAAGATGAAAAGCATACCTCTTTCCGCACTCCTCGTGGTGTCTATTGCTACACGGTGATGCCATTTGGTCTCAAGAACGCTGGTGCAACTTACCAACGGGCTATGAGCACTATCTTCAAAGACCATCTTCGCAAAACTGTGGAATGCTATGTTGACGATATTGCTGTCAAAAGTCGTCTAAAAGAAGATCACATCCAAGATTTGAGAACAATCTTCAATCTCATGCGCCAACATCAACTCAAGATGAATCCTACCAAGTCATTCTTGGGTGTCTCTAGTGGCAAGTTTTTTGGCTTCGTCATTACCTCTAAGGGTATACACGTGGATCCCGAGAAGATCAAAGCCATTCAAGAGATGCGTCCTCCACGCAACCTAAAAGAGCTACGAGGATTTCAAGGCCGACTTGCGTATATCAGGCGATTCATTTCGAACTTGTCTGGACACTGCAGACCATTCACTCAACTAATGAAGAAGGGTGTATCTTTCGTTTGGACTGAAGAGTGTCAACGAGCATTCGATGATATCAAGCGATATCTCATGAACCCACCAGTTTTGGTGCCACCTATCTCTGGCATTCTATTCTTGATGTACGTTCGTGCTATGGACCATTCATTAGGTGCTTTACTTGCCCAAAAAAATAAAGAAGGTCATGAGCAGGCCATCTATTATCTTAGCCGTACTATGATTGGTGCTGAACACCGTTATAGTCCGGTCAAAAAAGAATTCCTGGCTCTCATGTTTGCTGTACAGAAGACAAGGCATTACATCATTGGCCAAACTATTCATGTCATATCCCGAGTTAATCCTCTTCGGGTACTCATGAAGAAGCCCAGCACACTCAATTCTCGGCTGGCTACGTGGGCAATCTTGCTAGCTCAGTATGACATGGTGTATGTTCCACAAAAGTCTGTTAAAGGTCAAGCACTGGCGGACTTCTTAGCAGCTTATCCTGTGCCTGAGACATCTAAGCTCTATGATGAAATTCCAGACGAGACATTGGAAGCCAACATGATCTCTGAAGAATTTCCAACATGGCATTTATTCTTTGATGGTGCATCGAGAATTGGACCAAATGGTGCTATTGTAGAAGGAGTTGGAGTGGTCCTCGTTTCTTCAGACGGATCAACTATCCAAAGAGCCTACTCTCTTGATGAACCTTGCTCCAATAATGTAGCGGAGTACAATGCTCTACTCATCGGTCTTCAGTTAGCCAAACAACTGAATATTGAATATCTCGAAGTCTACGGTGATTCTAAGCTGGTTGTTAATCAGGTTAGAGGAACTTATGAAGTTCGTCATCAAGACCTAATGCCTTATCACGAAGCAGCGATCAACATAGCTATATCATTCAAAGCTTTCTTCATAGACTATGTTCGGTGAGCTTGCAATACCGAAGCAGATGCTTTGGCCAATCTTGCAGCTGTCTTAGCCATCCCTATCAAAAGACAGCAGGTCGTGGTTATCTCCAACCGAGAACTGTTCTGCATCGAAAACAATCGTAATATTGAATTCAGCAATTTTGCTGAAGTCAATGTTATTGATGAAGATTGGAGAACTCCTTTCATTGACTTTGTGGTTCATGACATACTCCCCGAAGATCCTAAGGAGGCTACAAGCGTTCGTCGATGATATCTCCGATTCTATTACAATCAAACTACCAAGACCCTCTATCGACGAACTTATGATGGTCTTCTTCTACGCTGTCTCGCTGGTGACGAAGCTAAACAAGTTTTGCGTGAAGCTCACGATGGTGTTTGTGGAGCACATCAACCTGGTCCTAAACTACAGGACCGCATTAGACACATGGGTTATTACTGGCCTTCTATGGTGTCAGATACAATTGAATATGCAAGGAAATGTCATGCTTGTCAAATCCATGCAGACTTCATTCATCAACCATCAGAATTCCTACACCCGACTGCTGCTTCCTGGCCTTTTGAAGCTTGGGGTATAGACATCATAGGTCCTATTAACCCTCCTTCTTCTAGAGGACATCGGTTCATATTAGCGATAACCGACTACTTCTCCAAGTGGGCTGAAGCTATACCTCTGGCTGAAGTCAAGACTAGCAGTGTCATCAACTTCATTAAACACCACGTCATCTATAGATTTGGTGTACCTCGAAGAATCATTCATGCCAATGGACCTCAATTCATCAGCCAGAAGTTCACCAGATTCTGCGATGATCATCGGATTGACAATGTCGCTTCAACAGCATACAATCTTGCTGCTAATGGTTTAGCTGAAGCCTTTAATAAAACCATCATTAAACTCCTCAAGAAGTTTGTATCCACTAACAAACGGAACTGGAGCGAGAAACTTGGCGAATGTCTTTGGGCCTACCGAACTACGGTCCGCAATCCTACGGGCTTTACACCCTTCTCTTTGGTGTATGGCTGTGAAGCTGTTCTTCCTTTAGAATTGCAAATTCCTTCTTTAAGGATTGCCATTGCTAACGAGCTTACTACAGAGAACAACGATCTTCTTCGACTTCAAGAGTTGGAAGCACTTGATGAGAAACGATTAATGGCTCAACAACATATTGAGTTATACCAAGCCCGTATATCGAAGACTTTCAACCGCAAAGTTAAAGTCAGAACGTTTCAGCAAGGAGAACTTGTTCTAGCGATCAGACGTCCTATGACTATGACTCATATGAGCAAAGGGAAATTCGATGCTAAATGGAAAGGTCCCTATGTTATAAGCAAAGTCTTCTCAAATGGAGCTTATCAGCTCTCAGAACTTGATGGTCGAGTTGCTATGATGCCTATCAATGGCAAGTTCCTTAAAAAGTATTATGTATAAATGTAAATGCTTGTAAAATCATCAAACAGAATCAAGTTCATAAATAAAATTCAAATTTTATTTCATTACATGATAGTACATGATAATAAAGGTCACTATCATCTTTCTCTACATTGGGACGCGGGCCACTGCCGTCCTTCTCGAAAATGTGATCAGCAAAAGAACCGAGAACCTCTTTGCTAGAACCCACGAGGAACTTGCAGGCGGCCATCCTCATGGCTTCTTCTTCTTCAGTCCTTTCCGGTTCGAGCAGGAAGTCCAGAATGTCCCATGGTGGCTGGGGTGCAGACGGTCCTTCGCTTGTTTTTGTCTCTTTCGGCTGAACTGGATTGGCAGGGCGTTCTTCAGTGCCCTTTTCAACCTGCGAGGCGATCTCAGCCTTCTTAGATGCTTCTCCGGACGACATTTTTATGTTAAAAGTGTAGAAGTGTTCGTTCCTGTCAGATTTCTGCTATATTTATAGGCAGAAGTTCCTCAACTAACGAAGCGATACATTCATCCGACGGTTCATCCGTTCATTAAACTCATGACGGTTCGTCCGTTCATTTATTTACATTCATTCGACGGTTCATCCGTTCATTAACTACTGACGGTTCATCCGTTCATTTATTACATTCATCCTGACGGTTCACCTGTTCGTTCATTCACCACTAGACGGTTCACTCGTTCGTTCATCATCATTTGACGGTTCATCCGTTCATTCATCATCACTTGACGGTCTACCCGTTCATTCATTGATGATTCATCATCGTTCATCAGCAACTCGTCATTTTCGACTATGTTGTCAAAATCGAAATAATAGTATTCAATATATTCTGCCACGTCCATATTACCTCTGAGCAGATATAATGAATATAATTATTTTCTACAAGAAATATATCATATCTTGCACCTCTGAATATATTTTCTATCTCTATTATTTATATCTGAATAAGATATGCAATAAATAATAGAGCCACAACAAAAATGTCTTTTATTTATCCAAATGTGAGGCATTACAGAAAACGCATCAATAGTGACAAACACAAAAATACAAAAAATCCTAATCAAGAAGGAGGGCTAATCAGATTGTCAATTTGCTGCTTCAGTGTCTGCAGCTCTTCTTCGTGAGTTGATGCTACTATCTTTCTCGCTTCCTCCATCCCGCTTTCTTCATCAAAAATGGGCATATCCACTGTCCGGCGGGTGATTTCTGCACCATGGGTTGTCTCATACTCATTCCTCTCTTCAATTAAAGCATTGAATTGTTCAATCACCAGTTGGTGATTAACAGTTTCTTCTTCAAACTCTTGTTGGAGGCGAGTAATTTCTGCTTTCAGCTCAACAAGTCGCCGTCCTTTGCTTTCAGCCATTAACGTAACTGATTCTATTTTAGAATTGTACTCAGCTAATTTTGCAGAATGAGCCTCTAACAGATTTTGAAGGGTTAACCTTTCCATATCAGCAGCCTGAGCCAGTCGCTCAAATTCAGCCTGTACTAAAGAATCTATATCCTTCTTCTTGAGCTCCTTGTACCTCTTGATGGAGACTTCTAATTCGTTCAAAATGTGTTCAAGGAGAGTGGCCTGAGCTTCGTCTCCTTGGTCTCTTATGGCTCTTATTAAGAAAGAAGTTGGCTTCCTAACCATAATGAAGTCAGCCCCTTCTTTCTCTATCATTTTATGGACAAGAGATCCCAGCGACTCGAAGAAGCATCTGGTAAAAGATTGGACAACTTGTTGATTGATGGCCAAAGTTCCAGGAGTCGCTGCTACACCTATTGAGGATGGGGTAGCAGGTTGCTCGATTCTTTGTGGTTGGACAACAGGCTCTTTAAATAAAGGAGCCAGAGTAGAACTGGTCGCTCCTCCTGTTTGATCCTCTGCAATAGTAAAATTGTTATTTTGCTAATTGTTTGCTGATGAACAAGAAGATCAAAAAAGAACAAATCTTACCTTGGTTTGGTCTAACAACAAGTGCATCCCTTGCTGGAATGGACTCTCTTTGAACAGAAGTAGCCTCAGCTGCAACAGCCTGGCTACTGCCCGCTTCCGAACTGCAAGATAAGTGATGACTACTACTGACCACCACAGTTGGTATGGGCACCATAGCCAGGTCTATTGGAGGTGTTGGCAGAGTCTCAAGATCTGCAAGAATTACAAATGAAGATATTAATCATCAGTCTATTTTTAAAGAAGATTGCTAGATCTCATTTTATACCTAGAGGGTCGGTGGCAGGATTTTCTTTCAGCACGCCTTCATCGGCTACTTCTTCATGAGATATTTCTATCTCAATATTTTCAACAGGATTTTCAGCAGATGCCTCCACTTCAATATCCTTTTTAGGATCTGAAATATCATCGGCAGTATCAAGAGATATATGTTCTTCGTTATCCTTTTCAGGATCTGGTATATACTCATCAACATTTTCAGTCGAAGAACTCTCTTCGTCTTTTTCTTCTTCTGCTGCTGCATTCCCACTGTTAGTGGCGGTCTGATCTTCCTGCAGGCTATAACTGCAATCCTCCAAAGCTGCAATTATTTCACGATCTTCTTCTTCACGAAGAGTCCTGGGAGTAAGAGGAGGTTGAGTTGTCTCCACGACAGGTGAATGAGGTTGTACAATATTTTGTCCTTCCTCTAAGATGTTTTCTCCAGGTTTTTCAACCTCAGTTCTTGGGATAAGATCTCCCCTCTGTTCATTCTCTTCAAGAGTCTTGCTTCCAGATTCAGAAACAGGTATGGGAGATGCTATTAGAATTCCTACTGCAGCATCTACTGAAGTCAAGAGTTGTCTAGAAGAAGATTCTTCCAAAACTCTTCTGGTGACTACTTTCTTCTTTCTGTGTAGAGGTCTGACAGGACTCTCTACATTTACTGGCTCTGCTTGTTTCTGCACAGAAGTTGGTGTAGCGGCAGCTTCTTGATGTGTCTCGGCCAATTGCCGAGATTGGGATCTTGTAGTGACCTTTTCGGAAGAAAGATCTAGTATCAATTTTTTCTTTGCTGTGGGAGCAGGAGGCTCCTCTCTTCTCCTTTTCTTTGCTGGAGATCTACCCACTCTCAGAGAAATATGCATTACTGCGTTTACTTCTTGAGGGAACATCATATCCCTCGAAACTTCCAAAGGAGCATCGACCGGCTCGTGCACCTCTTCATTTACAGGGATCGATGGAGCAATCCTCCCTCTCCTCAATCTTGTTGCAGTAGCGAAACTATCTGCGAGATTAAAATTCTCGACAAAAGTATTCGCGGATGTGTAAAATACAGAATATGTGAAGAGCATCCGAGGACCCTGGGGAGTACTTCTTGCTGGCATTGAAAATATGGCTTTTGTATCACGGGCATTGTAATAAGCCCAAGCTCTAGCCCCGTCTATCAAGTAACCTTTGCCTTGGAGGCAAGTAATTGCATTCCCTACATGGAACTGATCATACACAAACTGTCGAGCAAATCGGCTGGGAAGATATGGTTCTAAATAGCACTCTTCTTTGAACCGATAAACCAGATGTGATGGTCGAATTGTCTTCAACCATTCAAAGGCAGTACGGGTCAGAGGTTGCATCTTCGAATCCACCATATTTGTGGGCATTTGATCATACCCAGCAGGGAAAGGAGCACAACAGAAGTTCCATCCTCTATTCAGATTCAAAACAAATCTACACTCACTCAAAGAAGTGTATTTCCATTTTCCTTCAGAATATCTTCAGAGAAAACTGCCATCAACTGGTCCCATGCCGGGGTCCATTAAGGTTGGATAGTGAAGAAGTAACCATCCAAATAAATATGTATATGGCAATTTCAAGCGAGGGAACTCTTTCTCTCCCTTCGCCTTCAGCATCAAATCGACGTATAAACGAAGACTGACGTTTAGCTTGCAGGTCATTGCTGATAACAAGTCCATCTTATAACCAAAGACTAACTTGACAGCAGCAAACAGAACACCGCGGTGAAAACAATCCACGGCACTGGATCCGGGAACCACAAACCTCCGAAGCCAGTATGTTAGGAATCCTGCCAGTTGTGCTTCTTCGGATATGGGTCTATAACCCATTCTTAAATAACTCTCCAAATTGTCCCCTCTCTTCAAAGGAGGATATTCATGATCATCTTTCACCTCTTTATCAAAGTAACCACTCTGTTCCATCAGTTTTATAACCTCTGCATTGCTCAAAGGTTTGAAGAAGGTAGGGTAGCATTTGTCGGTCTCCTTGGTCTTCTTCTCTTCTATATGGTTGAGAAACAGATATGGTAACCATTTTGAAGAGTAACAAGTGTTGGCGGTAGCACTCTTGTAATATAGAGAACAGATTTTGTAATGGCATAATCGTTCTTCGAATACTGCCACCATCTCTGCATTCTATTTTCGAAGCTTGTCCAGCTCATCATTTGTCGGTACATACTCCTCATACGGAGCATCTGCCATGGGCAAGTATGAGATATACTTCATCTCGTGGAGTGCAAAGCCCATCTCTCCACCTGGGGTCATGAAGGTTCCCGTCCTATAGTTGTACCTCTCAGCTAAGGCTAAAAATATATGAGAATTGGGAGCAAATCCGTATACAATGGCATGCACTGCTTGATATAGATCAATCTGTTGGAGTCTGTCTTGGAAAGTTGTCAGAATCCAATTTGCAATATAGCTCCATCGTTTGTAGTCTGGATTCACCAATCCAGTCATTCTGATGTCTTGTTCGGGATATTTTCCTTCAGCCTTCGCAAATTCATTTGCGAATATTGGTGTTCTAACAGGCATCAGCATAGAAGAGTTCTCTGGTAGAATGCATCCAGGTCTCAACCCTCTCAACAAGCAGCTATATCTATCAGAGGAGCTATAAAACATATCCCTCTTGTTTGGCCCTTTCTTTACGAAGATTTTTCCTGCACGGGCATCCTGAAACAGAGTGATGTTCCACTCCATCTTCCTTGGGTAGCTCGCATGAGCGTACCGCGACAAAGGGAGGCAGCGAGCAATGTCTGGTATGAAGAATGATTTATCTTTCTGGTGAACTATTCTATCCTCCATTCTCGGCCTAGGCTGAGAGACTTTCTCAAAGGCATCACCAAACAGGAACAAGGGTTTCTTATGAATTATAGCATCCGCTGACTCTAGGGGCTGTCCATTCATTAAATACATTAAAGTCTCATTATCTTGGGAGATCAGTATAGCCTGATGGGAGACCGGCAGATCGTACTGAGGATAGTGAACGTGAGACAGATCTTCTTTATATTCAGACTCTGAGAGGGTTCCCACAAAATGTTCATAATCTGGGTCTTCATTGACCTCAACTGCATCAACAGACAGATAAAGATTAGTACAAAGTCAAAATCTCTATTTTAAAACATAAAACATTAGGAGTGCGCAACCTCAGATTGCATTGACATGACTTACACAACAACAGATTGCGCATCACAGAAGGATGCGCAAAGTGATAGTTTGCGCTGACAACCTGCACAAAGCAATCGACTGCGCTGAATTCCTGTCAGCACAATTCAACAAGTTGTGCAGGAATGCAGCCTTCATAAAAATGAGGACTAACAGATTGATGCAACCAAAAACCCTAAAAAGGGTGGCGCAATATGAACTGATCTCTAAAAAGAGATAAGTTTCGAAGATCAAAGGAAGTTGAATCACCCTAAAAAAGGGGTTTTCGATCGATTCAACTACCTCTCAGAGCGGGGTGCGCGGATTCGTGTCGAGATGCCCTCCGTGCAACTCTGTCAGATGACTCGACCGGAGCTTTTCCTTTCACGGCGGCGGTGGCGGCAGCATTGGATCGTCGTGGTGCCATGACAATCGTCGGAGGAGGAGAACAGTAAGGTTTGGGAGATTTTCTTCTCAAGAGCTCGAAAGATTGCAAAGTAAAGAAATGAAAACGAAGAGATGGGTATTTATAGTTTTTGAAATACGAAACGGATGCCTCGAATTGTGCCTAAAATTATGATCTTTTCGCTTTGTGCAGACAGCTCAGCATCATGCGCAAAGTGATTCAACATTCAAAAATTCAAAGTATTTCGAAATTTTGAATAAAATCAACTTTCGAAAACTTTGAAGGGGGTCTTGTAGGTCCTAAAAAATCAAGTTGCATCAATCAACAATGTCAAAGAATCAATATATATATCATTTTAATGAATTACGCAGGCAACAGATTGTACAGCAATCCGATTGCACACACTGGTTTGCGCACACTTCCAATTGCGCAGGCTGACGTGGCAAAAGTCATCATTACCTGAATCAAATCAAATCTTTCTGACAACTGACAGCACGGATAACGAGGAGACTGTTCGTTTTTGGTGCCGTACAGTGCTCGAAGGCGGCTGACAGATGGCAGCGCAATCCAGGATTGCGTAAACCAATCCTGCGCAAACTGAGTCTGCACAAACCATTCCTGCGCAGTCTGAGTCTGCGCAAACCAAACTCTGCACAGTTCAGGTTGCGCATTCCACCAACATAACTGATAAAGTACATGTGGCATTCATGCCATCAATTGCTCATTACTTAGCAACTGTCTATGCACGATCATGCGCATTTCAATCAAATGAAGCCATGTGTCCCAGATAGTCGGCCCACGATCCAGTAACTGCCTGCGCAGTCTAATGCTGCGCAAACTAGTTGCTCCGCAAATCATCTTGCGCAGTCCAGAATAACTGAAAGTTAGTTATTTTTTAGAAATCTATAAATAGAGTTTCAAGTCTTCATTTCAAAGGGGATCAAGATCAGACATAAAGTTCAGAAATCAGAGAGTTCAGGAGTTCTTGCCGAAGTGCTGCTGCATTCTTCCGAGGCTTTTGCCTTCAACTTCCGAGGCTTTTGCCTTCAGTTTCCAGAGTTGTTCTCAACTTCAGAGGCTTCGTCTTCAAAAGTTTACATCGTCCAAGGAATAAAGCAATCGTCATCTAGATTGGATTTCTATAGTTGCAATTTTCCCAGAATTCTTGTAATCTTTATTACACAGTTTGTATCAATAAAGTTTTATACTTTTGTTTTTGCAAACACCATTGGATGTCGCTCATATCGACGTACCTCTTCTTCGCTGGCTCGTCCTTGGTCTTCTTCTAGATGGGGAGGTCGGAGAAAAGCTTAATGTCAGTGTACACCCGGATATCAACTCTAGCGGTGGAGGATCTGTCAGGGAAGGGGGTTCGACGGAGAGGGCGTTGGCCTCAGATTTCGGCTTGTGGGAGCTTGATCCATGACTTCTTGAGGAGCTTGATCTCTACCGACTCAGAGAGGCTGCGGAGGGATCAGGATTGGGATTTCGATCGACGCACCTCTCCAAAAAATTTAGGGTTTATGAATTTGGGGGAGAAGTGGAGTGTGATGGGAGGAGAGAAACTTGTGGAGAAGAAGATGAATAAAGCATTATAGTAGAGGAGAGAGAGATGAGTGGGGGGGAAATTTTTTCGGAGATTGAAAAAAGAGCGGGCTTAGTCGGGATGTGGAAAAAAAATTCAATTATGCTATTTGGCTTCTAAAATATTTAGATGATACCATTTTTTATTATGTGGCATCTGACATGGCAGCTGACATAACAAAGCTGACATAACAACTGATATAACAAATTTTGACCAAAAAAATTAATTATCTAATTTTTTTTAATGTTAACGTTAATGTTAATATTCATATTAATTTTAATGTGAATGTTAATATTAATATTAATATTAATATAAATGTTAATTTTAATATTAAGGTTAATTTTAATGTTAAGGTTAATTTTAACGTTAATTATCATGTTAATTTAATTTTAATTTTAATACTAATTTTAATGTTAAATTTTGTCATGTCAGCAACCATGTTATATGTCACATAATGGAAGATGGTATCATCTAAATATTTTTGGAGCCAAATATCATTTTTGAAAACATTTAGATCCTTCAAAAAATAGTGTTATGAAAGTCTTTATTATAAATAATGTCTTCCATTTTGAAATGTTAAAACTGGTCACATTCAGCTTACCACCGTTATTTTTATACCCTCTTTTGAAAAATTATAACGTTTTACTATAGAATGCTATTTTAAAAGCGTTATATTAAGAGCTTTTTCTTGTAGTGTTAGCAAATTATAAAAATGTATATTCCTACACAGGTTCATGTTGCCGAACAAATAGTGGCTTTCTGCGACATATACCATTAATGTTGTCGAATATATTGTGTCTTTATGCGACATGTATCATATGTCGCATAATGTGTATTATCTTTCTGCGGCATGTACCATTCATGTCGCCGAACATATAGTATCTTTCGACAACATGTACCACATGTCGCAGAACATATAGTATCTTTCTACGACATGTGGATGTCACGATATGTATAGAATTTTTGGCAGGACTGATATTTCGATTCCCTCAAGTAAAATTTATGTGGATTCTGCGACATATTAGAACTCATGTTGCCAATACATATAAAAAAATTGCTTTTAGAGACATAAAAGACTCTATGTCGCTAAAACATGTTGCTAAAAATACAATTTCTTGTATTGGCGGAAAGGAGGATGTGGAGTGAGAGCGGGCTGAGGAAGAGGCGACAGAGAGAGAGGCTGTGGAGTGGCGTCGATGGAGTGGCTGTGGAGAGGCGTCTCGAGAGGGGTCGGAAGAGTTTTGGGGGGAACGATCGAAAATAATAGGAGGGTAGAGAAAATTTTAGAATGAATAGGGTTTCTCACCGACTGAACTTTTAGTCGCTCTTTATGCGTCCACAAATACAAGAACATATCTGCTAATTACCGACTGACTTTTCAGTCACTAGAATAATACTAGATAGCCCCCGACGTCTTAGCGACTGACGTATGACTCCCAGTAAATTGAATTTTGAATTCGTAGATATTTAGTCGCCAGTTAGTCGCTGATATATCGACTAATTTTCTTTAGTCGTTAGATCAGTCGCTAATTTGTCATATTTTTGTAACGGACGAAACGCCGCTATCGAGAATGCTATAAATTATACAGCATCCAAAATGTGCTATAGTCTTTTTTTTAATCATGTAAAATATATAGAATACAATGCTGCTCCTAATCGAACTGGATACCTTACTTTGACATACGAGCATAACAACATAAGCAGCATCCAGAAAAACTATCCTTTAACAGCGTTCATAACATGCTATATAAAGTTATGTTAACAGCAAAATAGCAGGAAGGCATAAACGCTATAGATAAATTGCTATTGTATGAACTTTTAATAGCACTTCACAATGAAACTATGGATTATGATATTATAATAGCAGGGAGGCTCGAATGCTATAGATAAACTGCTATTGTACGCTCTTTTAATAGTACTGCGGAATGAATGCTATTGATGATGACATTCTATAACAGGGAGGCTTGAACGCTATAGATAAACTGCTATTGTATGCCCTATTTGTTGTAGTGACATGGCAAGGATAGACTCTACGGGTGTATAGAACGACTCTGAGGTAATATGGACGTGAAAGGTTCTATAGATAATTATGACAATCACGGGGTTTGTCATGGAAGAAATGTCTACTCAGAGGTAATATGGACATGGTAGGCATGAACTTCATTGGGGTGTAGAAAGATAACTCATAGGTAATATGGAAGTGAAATGTTTTCTACTGGGGAAATATGAAAGAGATAAACTCGTTAATAAATTCAAACACCCATGGGGATGTGGAAATGTATGTCGATTTAAACCTCAGACATAATACTACTTCAAAAATTTGCCATTGATCAGCATCATTAGCAAATCACCGTTATGTTTGGCCAGTCGGTAGGCACCATTGGAGTAGACCGTCTCTATACGAAAGGTCCTTCCCACTTGGGCTCGAACTTTCCAACTGTCTTGTCAGTCATCACCATCGGTCTTCGAACTGATAAAACGAGGTCACCCACATGGAATGTCCTTTTTCGGACCTTTTTATTGAAGGCCCCGGAAATCCAAGCTTGATAAAGCTAGATCCGTTGTTGAGCTAGAAGACGTTTTTCGTCCAACGCCTCCAATCCTGTAGCCATTGGCGTTGATTGTCTTCGTTAGTGAGCTGATTGGTGATAGCTACCCGTAAAGACAGGATTGGATCTCCAGAAGAAGCACCACCTCGCTCCTATAAACGAAAAAGAATAGTGTGTTGTCCATGGGTGTTCAAACAGTTGTACGATAAGCCCACAGATATTCGTCAGTTTTTTATTCCAGTCGTACTTATTGGAAGATACGACCTTCTTGAGCAATTTGACGATCGTC
>JANAVB010005839.1:0-23597 GCA_029216955.1 Iris pallida
AACACGTTGGCGATATTTATTTCATCGTCCGACAATGTTTGTTGATAATTTCTCTGAGTCTAACCTTTTTATAATTAATTAATTAATAATTAATTCTTATAATGTTCGTATTTCGGGATTAGTACAACGAAACTGAGATCAGTCAATTCCAGTGATCTCACATCGCTGAAATTGACAAGACGGACACGTGGATCACTATAATAAGATTATTAACCTTACCGTTAATCATCTTATCTCGATTTGCGTGTCATAAGTTTCGACGTACGAATAACGAAGTACACATTATATCTTTAATAATTTGACTAGAATTGACCCAGTTCGACCAGAGTTGACCAATTGACCAAAAGTCAACTGTAAGTCAACACTTGACCTAGTTTGACTAGATTATTGACCGGAGTTGACCTAGAGTTGTTTTGACTTAGAAGAACCTAGGATAAAATAGATTGCTTGTAGAGATTTATTTATTACAACTTGAACACCTTGTAACCTGTGTTGCTTTAAATAGGACTCTGTGGCTTCAGTTGGACCCCCTATACTTATCAGCTGTTCAGGTTATCAGGCGAGTACATTCTCTGATTATTTCATATCATGTTTAGGATTATATTTCCTGCTTTAGACTATCTTACTTGATGCTGACACGTTGGTAACACGGATTGGTACTATATGGATCCCTTCATGAGATGTTATCCCTCTCAGGAGCATCAGATACTTTTGTCATGTGTGTTTCACTTACATCACGTATCATATGCTTCTATCATCATGAATCTTCGGGAATCAGCTAGTGACTCATGTACCCTCATGATCACCGAGCCTTCACGAATCAATTCATGAATCACCCTATACGGGTAGTAGTTTAGTCATGAATCTTAACGTAACTTGACTGGATCCTTGTGTATTGATTGGGGTACGGGAGAGTATGAATGGTCATGTGAATAAATATCCAAAGTAGTGTAGTCATGAATCACTCTTAGTGTAGTCATGAATCAGTCCTAAGCCATTCACATGTTCGTCTGTACTCTAAATCACTAACACTGTCTCCCTTTATATATATCATAGATATTTACTTACAGTCTCTCTTTTATATTATGCTATTTCTTCAGATCCTGTATTTTATTCTCCAGCATGATTATATTTCCTTTTCTGCTATGACTTGTTGAGATGTATTGTGCTCGCTCCTGTCCTGACTGGACCTGTTGATAAATTTTACAGATAGCCTGGAGGTTGCCTGATAGCCTAGAGGAGACACATTAGAGGTTGTTTAGTTATCTATTTTCAGTTGTTTGGAGTTGTATTTATTTTATGGATTACTGTATTTGAGCTTTGAGATGTATTTCTGGGTTGTGTATCTTAGACACTTAGGCTTCTATCTGCTGTATCTCTTTTGGAATTTCAAGTTTTACCTATCTTTTATCTTGCTCTACCTTAGTTGTGATTGAGACTGTATCTGCTATGTCACCCCCATTCGGGGAGTATAAACAGCTTAGCATATTATTGTTAGATGTTGTGACCTAGGACAGCGTTCTACCGCCGACACTGCGGCGTAGGCTGGGCGTTGTTACGTTCTCGTACCCTTACTCTAGGGTGCGGGTCGTGACAGGTTGATATGCGCCTAAGGTCGTCATGTGCCCACGGATGTCATGCACCTAAGGTCGTCATGTACTTTAGGTTGCTATGCACATGTAGATGCTATGCGCCTGCTAATGGCTATGCGTCTAACCATGTCATACGCCTGGTATACACATGCGCCTATTTTCTGTCCGAACCTGACCACCCTATGTGCTTGTCTGCCCTATGCGCCTATTTTGTTTGATTTATATTTTAAATGATTTGATTACTTGTCCCGACCCTAGCCTATTGTGAGTAGCTTAGCCTGTGTGTCCAATGCGCCTATGTATTCTTATGCGCCTACTTGACCTAAGTGCCAAGAGATTGCTATGCGACTACTTGGCTTGAACATGACCATGTTCATGCATGATTACCTGTATAAGTGCTGGCATATTCTATGTATGTACTGAGGTACAATTCTATATGTGCACTGTGTTGCTATTTACGTGCTATGCGATCCTACGTGTTAAACGTTAGTACATTCACGTTCCCAGCACAGTCTTGGTAATTAGTTAGTAATAGTAGCGTGGTATGATGATTGCTTGATTGACGCATTACACTAAGGATTGATCCAAATTTTGGACTCTACAAGTCGATGTGGATTCATACTTAGGATACCCGTACCAATGTACGATATATAAGGGGATGATCATGTGACCACGACATGTGATTCCAAGGCCAACATAGGGTTAAACTAAGCAACTTAAATTAATTAAGGCATGGGGAGGAAACAGAATCCCGAGTTCGTGTTATACTAGCCATCTCCCAGACATCAATAATAATGTGCAGGCTGGTTGCCACGATATGGTTTAACATCCTCAATTTGTGGATGGCGATATCCGACTACTATTTGCTAGTGTTATATGTTATACACGATGGCCTTGCGAGGGACCGATGTGTATTCTATGTGCTAAGCGTTATTATTGGACTGGCTTGTCACGCCCCAGTACCGAAATACGGGGACGAACGTCGGCCAGCTACACCGTATAAGGTACGAATATGCTATACGGCGATGACGGCTGTCAAGTCTTGCTGGGTATCCTAGCATGCAATCAATCTATGGCCTAAATCCGATCTCATGTCCACAGGCAAATCACAATGAAACAACATCAAGAGAGATAATCATATGGAAAGCAGGGAATACTCATATGAAAATCAGGAATCTACAGTACAGAATAATAATGTAGACTAGTATACCTTCCCACAATTCCTAGCATGGTCGAAAACTGAAGCACATCCTCCAAGTCGAGTCTGGAAGATCCACAGGGTCGATCTCAGGCAATCTGGGAACAATCCAGGGTTGCTCAGGCCAACCGCAGCAAGTACCAGAAAGGAAGGATCAAGGACGGGCGAAGAAAACCAGCAGGATAAAATGTGACAGAAATAGCATCTAAAAGCAGTAAATAAGGTAAGGGATCATGCGGTACCAACGCACGATTACAGAATATAAGGCAGCAATCCAACTACTAATACGTAAGTAACCAACAATCATCACAGTCATCCTAACATCCACTAATGCTTGCATTGCCAACTGGGACTCATAGTCTGTCATCGGAACAGTAATCCATCCCTACATCAAACAAGAACAAGGGAATGGATTACTGCGTCGGGACAGCGTTACGTGCCAGCCAGCTTAGCAAGCAACAAGCGAAACAATTATATAAATAAGCGGCCACTTAAATGCCTACGGCTGTCTATGTGGAGGTTGGGTTACCCCAACAATGCAATATAGGAATCCTCAGATCGTGCCGTCCCAGCAGGGCTAGCGGGGCCAAGTATAGCATGTAAGAAGAGCACCGATCCCTCGTAAGGACACCGGGCTTTGCATGTCACCACCGGTCCCTCGTAAGGCTACCGTGCTGAGCATGCCATGTATATATAATGTATAGTACATAAGTAACCGGATATTGCCATCCACTAGTGCGAATGGTAACAATATCCGTGGCGGCCAGCCTGCAGGTCATGACTAATGTCTGGGATGAGGCTGGTAATGCACGATCTCGGGATTCCGTTCTCCCTCCCATTGTTTCTACCAGTTTAAGTTTCCTAGATTAACCATACATTTATCCGGAATCACATGCCGTGGTCACATGATCATCCTCCTAGATGTCGTACCTCAGTACGAGAACGCTAAGTAAGAATCAACCTCGGCACCTATAGTCCCAGTTGTGATCCATCCTTAGTGTTATGCAACAAGCAATCCTAACCACGCTAAGACTATAGGCCAACTACTAGATACCCGTGCAGGTAATCGTATAATATAGCCAGAATATCAAGATGGCATCGCAATGCCATATAATCATGGAAGTAGCACCTCAAAGTGCCAATAGACAAGGGCACCGCAGTGCAAGGTCAGGGCCAGTACCTCAAAGGGTAAGTTGGACTTATAGCACGGATACAAGTAGTCGAGTCTGGGACAAGGACAAATCTGTCAGTCACAAGAAGTCATCTGCCCACATCGTGACATGGATATCAGGTCAAGTACAAGATCAAAACCTCTACCACAATATCATCTCAAACTTATATGGGAGCCTATAGCTCCAATCATCAAGTCGGTCTATCCACCAGATCAATCTATCAAGTGTCTTCCCTCCATGATAGAGTTAATATCACGTCAATAAAGACAACCACCAAATACCAAGCTCATCCCCCTAACAATGCTGGGCCCTATGGCTCACAAGAATCCTCTGAATCGATGATCACAAGCTATCAGCAAATAAGTCTCACCACCACCAAGATATAGCAAACAAACCAGGTTTTGGGCACTTGGGAAGTCGAATAAAAATCATATATTAATATCCTCGATATTCTATTCGTTCCGCGAGACCCTCGCACCAATATCGAAATCCAAAAGTCCTCAAAGACATATCTGATCAAATTAGAACATCACCAAGGAACTAGCAACACCATCTAAGGATCCACTTAGTCTACCATTATCACTATCTCAATATCATATCCCCTCATAGTCAATCCTCGAATCAGATCATAATCCCAACACATGGGTCAACACTAATCAATGCCGTCGAAAGATGGCAAGGATTGTGTGAACCACTCTGAATCAGATCCACAACCCTTAAACCAAACAAGGACCAGGGTTACAGATCTTCACCCGAGTAGAACCACTCTCCTTACACAATCCGGCGGATAGGACAGATAATGGGATAACAACTAAACTAGAACACCATCTAAAAAAAGGGTCACAGGTCAAGAGTTCAATGAGTGATACCGTCGAAAAGGAAAGGATTGCGTGAACCACTCTGGATCAGATCCACCACCCTTAAACCAAACAAGGACCAGGATTGCAGACCTTCACCCGAGTAGAACCGCTCTCCTTACACAATCCGGCGGACAAGACATGTCAAGACGCTAGGCGACTAATCTAGTCGGGAGTCTACCTAGCACGCAATGAGATCAGGGATGCTATACCAAGAAGAATATGCATGAGTTCAGTCCCGCAAACCAAAGGAATGGTTCTGCCCAATCCTTCGAACCAAATTCCCAACCGGGAATTCTGGAAAAAATCCGGCAGAGTCTCCTTTGTAATCTGGATGGGAGCACCCTATGAATTGGGGCTAAAACCACTCGGCGCAACCTGCCGCAGAATCGCAGAATCGCGGCTGAGAACACTAAGTCTCAGCTACCAGCAGCACTACGATGCGTACTGGAAACAAATCGATAACCGAGAACACTAAGTCTCGGCCTCCAGTAGCACTACGATGCGTACTGGAAACCAATCGAACCCAAGACCACTAAGTCCCGGCCTCCAGCAGCGCTACAATGCGTACTGGGCGCCAAGCCAACATGCATAATATAATCAACTAACTGCCTCGCAGGGCGCATCACAGCACATGTCTATAGTTCTAACCCAAGCACAATCACAGCCACATGAGTAGTTCGCCAAGCCGTTACCCGACCGCGAGTCGGACACGGGGCATACAGGGACAATCCATACAAGTGAGTCGTGCTCGTGTCCTCGGAGGTGTGGATGACCCATCCGAGTTGTCCGATACGGTCTATCCCGGCATCGGACCAAGCTATCCTAAGTTATCATCATGGTGGTTCTACTACTAGGCTACCCTAATCATGGTTATACAATTTACAAGTACAAATTAATTAAAAGCAATAAAATTTCCAGGAGAGAGGGCAAGAGCCGTCGATGAGCAAGGGATACTTGCTTAGAGGGCTCGGCTAGGTAAGCAAGTCTTCGGCAGTCACGATCCAAGCTAGCACGCCAATCGAGGTCATCGGAACACACAATAAACAATCATTAGAATTAAATAATAAAATAATAGAAGAAATCACGGAGGATGGCAGAAGAATATACCGTGTAGGTCCCGTAAGCAGCGCAGGGATCTGGCACGCGGACCGATACGGGCACGCAACCCGAGATGTACATGTATATCGAGACGCACACGAGAATCGAGGGAACATGAATATCGAGGCGAACGAGAAACATAAACGTGCACGTAAATCGAGGAATCACGAATATCGAGATGGCACACGAACCATTGCGACACGCAAAATGAAGCATGTATGCAAATCGAGACGGAGCGAGATTCAAGGAAGCAGACAAATCAATGCGATATACAAGTCGACGTATGTATGCAAATCGATGCGGTGCATGCAAATAGATACGACACGGAGATCAAAGTGGCACGCAACCGAGGCGACACACAAACCGATACGGGTACGCAAATCGAAGCGGCATGAAAACCGAGATGGGCACAAAGGCCGAGACACATAAACGAGGCAATGTGTAAACCGAGATGGCACATTGCTCGTAGCAGCGCGGGGCTTGAGGCGACCCGCTGCTCGAGACAGCACGCAGATCGGGGCACGCAACCCAATGAAAGGCATGGAGCACGAGGGCTCACTGCCCGAGAAGTACGCAGATCGAGAGGGCTCGCTGCTAGAGCAGCGCGGGGCCCAAGGGCGTCCCGCTGCTCGAGGCTGGCGCGGCACTCGCGGCGGAGGCACGACGGTGGTGCTGGCCGCAGGAAAGAACAGGAAGAAAGAGGGCGAAGGGGCTCACCGGGGTCGGTCGGCTCTCCGGCGGAGGAGACGAACGGCAACAGCGGCAGAGAGCCTCGTCGTCGTCGAGGAGAAGGAAGACGACGACGACAGGGATGGCGATGGTCGCGGAGGCCATGGAGGCGGTGGTGGCCGGCCATGGAGATGGCGGTGGAGGGAGACGACGATGATGATGAAAGCGGTGGCCGACCATGGCGGTGGTGGTGGTCGCGAAAGTGGTAGTGGAGACGGTGGCTGGCGATGGCGGCTCCAGAAAGAGGGAGCTCACGGAGGAGGCGGCGAAGGCGGTAGCAGTACTGGTGGGTGATGGTGGCAGCGGTGGTCGTGGAGGCCGGCGGTGGCCGGGGCGAAGATGGTGGTGGTCGTAGGGGAGAACGAGGGTGAGGGGGAAGGTGAGCTCGGGAGGGGGAGTGTGGGAGAGCAAAGAGAGAGAGGGATCAGAGTGATAGAGGAGAGAGGGCTGGTCCGCGGGGGAAGAAAGAGGGATCGAGAAAGAGAGAAAGGTGAGGGGTGGTGGCGGCTGAGTGAGAGAGGGGAGTGAGGGTTTGGGTTAGGATTTTCTTTTGGGGGTAGATATAGGAATCAAGGAATTTAATTAATAACAAATAATTATGAGGGCAAATCACCTCCAATAAAAATAAAAAAATTTAAATATACCCCAAAATTAAAATCCTCCAAAATACGAAATACAGTTGTATGCCTATTTTCAAAAATAGGGATCTGACATCCTACCCACCTTACAAAAATTTCGTCCTCGAAATTTCGAAATTATCAAAATAGGGTTTTCAAAACTAGTACATATATATCTGCCATGAAAACTCTACCCACCTTACAGAAATCAAGTAATACAATAAGAAACGAACAAAATCTCAATATGAAAATATCAAAGAGAACAAGGTCTAGATAAATCAACTTGCAAGGTAAATCGAAAACGTCGAAAGAATCTCGAAAATCAAAGTCACGTATACACGAAATAACCCCATAATTCAAAATAAGTATAGAATGTCGAAAATAATGTCAAAAAACGTAAAATCCCCAACTGCATAAAGAAAAATAAATCCGCATAAAATCATAAAATACAGGATATCTGTCTCGAACCGATGACCGTAGTTTCCTAATATCCGAAAAATGTGTGCCATGGTCATTCCTTGCCACGCCATCCGGAATGGCTACAAAAAATTCACCATGACACTATAATCGAGCGGCTGCAACTTTCGTTACCACGCCATCAAGGTACACTAGGGTCACCCGGTACTCTTGACAAATATCCAAAACGAATCAAATTCATAACCCAAATATCCGAATCACTAAAATCACAAAATCTCTAACAATAAAACGAGTCCTAGAAAACCATCAAAATCCAAAATCCAGGTGAATCGTAACACACATCCAAAAAATATTTTCAATAATAACCACAAGATAGCTTTTCTAGGAAAATACTCCATATCTGTAGAAAAATACTCCAAGTCAAGAATCCATATCAAAACATAATGTATAGAAGGAATATCTATAATTAAAATAATATCTAAAATATATAATCATAAGTGCGGAACTGTCCGAAATCAAGGAAGCCGAATCGATACAAGAATATCCCTCGAATACTCAACAAATGTTAAAATATCCAATCTCAGAGTCCTGATGAAATCTTTATTCTGCAGCCATCCAGCCAATGCTCGAAGAGGGCGATAATAATACTAGGTCAACACGAAGTCAACGCACGAAAGAGATAACAAGAAATCAACCAAGGCGAAACACCGGTAGAGAGTACAGAACCCAAGATAAATAATCATGTAACCCAAATGATGGAGATAACATCTCATCAAATAAGGTGATCGACATAACCAACTATAGGATCATATTTATCAAACAAGGATCAGAGGTAGATAACACGAATAAGACACGGCCAAGCAAGATAGGTCCAAGTAGAGATGAGGACCAGTTCACAGGTTCAAAAGAGCGAAGGACAAGTGTAACAAATGGGAATACTAATGAATAGTGGACTGAGATCAATAATCATGTGATACCCAACAATATCTCAAAACGAGACCTGCATGGGCCACCACTAAAACCATGTCACGCCCCAGTACCGAAATACGGGGACGGACGTAGGCCAGCTACACCGTATAAGGTATGAATACGCTATACGGCGATGACGGCTGTCAAGTCTTGCTAGGTATCCTAGCATGCAATCAATCTATAGCCTAAATCCGATCTCATGTCCACAGGCAAATCACAATGAAACAACATCAAGAGAGATAATCATATGGAAAGCAGGGAATACTCATATAAAAATCAGGAATCTACAGTACAGAATAATAATGTAGACTAGTATACCTTTCCACAGTTTCTATCATGGATGGGAACTGAAGCACATCCTCCAAGTCGAGTCTGGAAGATCCATAGGGTCGACCTCACGCAATCTGGGAACAATCCTGGGTTGGTCAGGCCAACAGCAGCAAGTACCAGAAAGGAAGGCTCAAGGACGGGCGAAGAAAACCAGCAGTATAAAATATGACAGAAATAGCATCTAAAAGCAGTAAATAAGGTAAGGGATCGTGCGGTACCAACGCACGATTACAGAATATAAGGCAGCAATCCAACTACTAATACGTAAGTACCAACAATCATCACAGTCATCTTAACATCCACTAATGCTTGCATTGCCAACTGGGAATCGTAGTCTGTCATCGAATAGTAATCCATCCCTACATCAAACAAGAACAAGGGAATGGATTACTGCGCCGGGACAGCGTTACGTGCCAGCCAGCTTAGCAAGCAACAAGCCAAATAATTATATAAATAAGCGGCCACTCAAATGCCTACGGCTGTCTATGTGGAGGTTGGGTTACCCCAACAATGTAATATAGAAATCCTCAGATCGTGCCATCCCAGCAGGGCTAGCGGGGCCAAGTATAGCATGTAAGAAGAGCACCGATCCCTCGTAAGGCCACCGGGCTTTGCATGTCACCACCGGTCCCTCGTAAGGCTACCGTGCCGAGCATGCCATGTATATATAATATATAGTACATAAGTAACCGGATATTGCCATCCACTAGTACGAATGGTAACAATATCCGTGGCGGCCAGCCTGCAGGTCATGACTAATGTCTGGGATGAGGCTGGTAATGCACGATCTTGGGATTCCGTTCTCCCTCCCATAGTTTCTACCAGTTTAAGTTGCCTAGATTAACCATACATTTATCCGAAATCACATGTCGTGGTCACATGATCATTCTCCTAGATGTCGTACCTCAGTACGAGAACGCTAAATAAGAATCAACCTCGGCACCTATAGTCCCAGTTGTGATCCATCCTTAGTGTTATGCAACAAGCAAGCAAGCAATCCTAACCACGCTAAGACTATAGGCCAACTACCAGATACCCGTGCAGGTAATCGTATAATATAGCCAGAATATCAAGATGGCATCGCAATGCCATATAATCATGAAAGTAGCATCTCAAAGTGCCAATAGACAAAGGCACCGCAGTGCAAGGTCAGGGCCAGTACCTCAAAGGGTAAGCTGGACTTATAGCACGGATACAGGTAGTCGAGTCTGGGACAAGGACAAATCTGTCAGTCATAAGAAGTCATTTGCCCACATCGTGACATGCAGGTCAAGTACAAGATCAAAACCTCTACCACAATATCATCTCAAACTTATATGGGAGCCTACAGCTCCAATCATCAAGTCGGTCTATCCACCAGATCAATCTATCAAGTGTCTTCCCTCCATGATGGAGTTAATATCACGTCAATAAAGACAACCACCAAATACCAAGCTCATCCCCCTAACAATGCTAGGCCCTATGGCTCACAAGAATCCTCTGAATTGATGATCACAAGCTATCAGCAAATAAGTCTCACCACCACCAAGATATAGCAAACAAACCAGGTTTTGGGCACTTGGGAAGTCGAATAAAAATCATATATTAATATCCTCGATATTCTATTCGTTCCGCGAGACCCTCGCACCAATATCGAAATCCAAAAGTCCTCAAAGACATATCTGATCAAATTAGAACATCACCAAGGAACTAGCAACACCATCTAAGGATCCACTTAGTCTACCATTATCACTATCTCAATATCATATCCCCTCATAGTCAATCCTCGAAACAGATCATAATCCCAACACATGGGTCAACACTAATCAATGCCGTCGGAAGATGGCAAGGATTGTGTGAACCACTCTGGATCAGATCCACAACCTTTAAACCAAACAAGGATCAGGGTTGCAGATCTTCACCCGAGTAGAACCACTCTCCTTACATAATTTGGCGGATAGGACAGATAATGGGATAATAACTAAACTAGAACACCATCTAAAAAAAGGGTCACAGGTCAAGAGTTCAATGAGTGATACCGTCGAAAAGGCAAGGATTGCGTGAACCACTCTGGATCAGATCCACCACCCTTAAACCAAATAAGGACCAGGGTTGCAGACCTTCACCCGAGTAGAACCGCTCTCCTTACACAATCCGGCGGACAAGACATGTCAAGACGCTAGGTGACTAATCTTGTCGGGAGTCTACCTAGCACGCAATGAGATCAGGGATGCTATACCAAGAAGAATATGCATGAGTTCAGTCCCGCAAACCAAAGAAATGGTTCTGCCCAATCCTTCGAACCAAATTCCCAACCAGGAATTCTAGAAAAAATTTGGCAGTCTCCTTTGTAATCTGGATGGAAGCACCCTATGAATTGGGGCTAAAACCACTCAGCGCAACCCGCCGCAGAATCGCAGAATCACGACTGAGAACACTAAGTCTCAGCTACCAGCAGTACTACGATGCGTACTGGAAATAAATCGATAGCCGAGAACACTAAGTCTCGGCCTCCAGTAGCACTACGATGCGTACTGGAAACCAATCGAACCCGAGATCACTAAGTCCCGGCCTCCAGCAGCGCTACAATACGTACTGGGCGCCAAGCCAACATGCATAATATAATCAACTAACCTCCTCGCAGGGTGCCTCACAGCACATGTCTATAGTTCTAACCCAAGCACAATCACAGCCACATGAGTAGTTCGCCAAACCGTTACCCGACCGCGAGTCGGACCCGGGGCATTCAGGGACAATCCATACAAGTGAGTCGTGCTCATGTCCTCGGAGGTGTGGATGACCCATCCGAGTTGTCTGATACGGTCTATCCCGGCATCGAACCAAGCTATCCTAAGTTATCATCATGGTGGTTCTACTACTAGGCTACACTAATCATGGTTATACAATTTACAAGCACAAATTAATTAAATGTAATAAAATTTCCAGGAGAGAGGGCAAGAGTCGTCGATGAGCAAGGGATACTTGCCTAGAGGGCTCGGCTAGGTAAGCAAGTCTTCGGCAGTCACGATCCAAGCTAGCACGCCAATCGAGGTCCTCGGAACACACAATAAACAATCATTAGAATTAAATAATAAAATAATAGAAGAAATCACGGAGGATGGCAGAAGAATATATCGTGTAGGTCCCGCAAGCAGCGCAAGGATCTGGCACACGGACCGATACGGGCACGCAATTCGAGATGTGCACGTATATCGAGACGCACACGAGAATCGAGGGAACATAAATATCGAGGCGAACGAGAAACATAAATGTGCACGTAAATCTAGACGTACATGTAAATCGAGGAATTACGAATATCGAGATGGCACATGAACCATTGCGACACGTAAATCGAAGCATGTACGTAAATCGAGACGGAGCAAGATTTAATGAAGCACGCAAATCAATGCGATATACAAGTTGACGTATGTATGCAAATCGATGCGGTGTATGCAAATTGATACGACACAGAGATCAAAGTGGCACGCAATCGAGGTGACATGCAAACCAATACAGGTACACAAATCGGAGCGGTACGAAAACCGAGGTGGGCACAAAGGCCGAGACACATAAATGAGGTGATGTGCAAACCGAGATGGCACGTTGTTCGAGGCAGTGCGGGGCTCGAGGAGACCCGCTGCTCGAGGCAGCACGCAGATCGAGGCACGCAATCCAAAGAAAGGCACGAAGCACGAGGGCTCACTGCCCGAGAAGCACGCAGATCGAGAGGGCTTGCTACTAGAGCAGCACAGGGCCCATGGGCGTTCTGTTGCTCGAGGCTGGCGCGGCACTCGCGGCGGAGGCACGGCGGTGGTGCTTGCCGCCGGAAAGAACAGGAAGGAAGGGGGCAAAAGGGCTCACCGGGGTCGGTCGGCTCTCCGACGGAGGAGACGAACGGCAGCAGCGGCAGAGAGCCTCATCTTCGTCGAGGAGAAGGGAGACGACGACGACAGGGATGGCGGTGGTCGCGGAGGCCATGGAGGCCGGCCATAGAGATGGCGGTGGAGGGAGACGACAATGATGATGAAGGCGGTGGCCGACCATAGCGGTGGTGGTGGTCGCAAAAGTGGTGGTGGAGACGGTGGCTGGCGATAGCGGCTCCAGAAAGAGGGAGCTCAGGGAGGAGACGGCAAAGGCGGTGGCAGTGCTAGTGGGTGATGGTGGCAGCGGTGGTCGTGGCGGCCGGTGGTGGCCGGGGCGAAGATGGTGGTGGTCGTGGGGGAGAACAAGGGTGAGGGGGAAGGTGAGCTCGGGAGGGGGAGTGTGGGAGAGCAAAAAGAGAGAGGGATCAGAGTAATGGAGGAGAGAGGGCTGGTCCGCAGGGGAAGAAAGAGGGATCGGGAGAGAGAGAAAGGTGAGGGGTGGCGGCGGCTGAGTGAGAAAGGGGAGTGAGGGTTTGGGTTAGGGTTTTCTTTTGGGGTAGATATAGGAATCAAGGAATTTAATTAATAACAAATAATTATGAGGGCAAATCACCTACAATAAAATAAAAAAATTCAAATATACCCCAAAATTAAAATTCTCCAAAATACAAAGTACAGTCGTATTCCTATTTTCAAAAATAGGGATCTGACATAGCTAGCCCTGCTGGGACTAACACGATCTGAGGATTCCTGTATATAAAGATTATTGGGATAACCCAGACATATCATAGAAAGTCGTAGGGATGATTGGCCGCCTATAATTAACTTGCTCGTAATATGTTCCTTTTGTTAGTAGTCGAGGAATATGGACTGTCATGGTACATGGTCCAACCCATGTCCTTGTTTGGTTGTTGGGTTGGACTATTGTGCTATGACAGACTATGGACCAAAGTTGCGACACAGAAACCCTTAACTTGACCATGGTTATATGATGTATCTTATCCCGGAGCGGTTCGACACCCCTATCCTTGCTTGGTTGTAAGGGTATCGTATTGCCTCGATGATATGTTATAAGCCTATAATCCCTATCCAGGTCCTACTTTAATTGCTTGAGTTTTGTCTTTGGCCAGATCTCGTAGCAAAGTCTGAGGATCCAGTCTTCTTCCCTGACAACGATGATGCATACCAGAAGCATGACCGCTGTCACGCCCTAGAACCAGAATACTGGAGAGCGGAGGCGGACACAGCCAGCTACATATATAAAAATGTAATCAACCTCGATATACGGTCACAGCTGTCTAGATGTATGATGGTTTATCTATAAGCCATCAGTCTCTTATGGTTAAGAACAAGCCTAGTGTCTCAATTCAAGCAAGTACTAATAGTTACAAGATGTTAGACCATCATATATTCAATAGTAAGGCATCCAATACATTTTATATACAAATGATCATGAAGCTAGTCGTACAAAATACGGGGACTAGCAAGAGTTTTAGTCATACATGATCAACTCTAGGATTTGTCAATCATATTATAGCCCTTAGGCAGACAAGGAATATAAGTATTCAACACGAGCTAACACTTGCTCTGTGGCTAAATGTCTCAAAAGAATAATTTACAATAGAGTGGAAGAGCAAAATAAAACTCACTCGTTGCCAATGTTGCGCCTAGTGTTCACCATCTGGCTGGAAGGCTGGGAGATCCTCGGGTGCTACTTCCGAAATCTAGTCATACAAAACCAGCTGGGTCAGACCCCAGAAAGAGCAAGTGCCAAAAGGGAGGCTTCACTTAAGAACTAAAACCAGCATATTAGCACATAAAAAACGTAATGATAACGAAAGACATGAGTTAGAGGAACAAGATGATAAACGATAAGATAGCTAAAGGACTATTCCGGTAACTAAGTTACAACCCATAAACCAAACAAGGACCGGGGTTGTAACCCTTCACCTGAACAGAACTTAGTCTCTAACCAATTATCGACATGTTCTAAAACACCTAAATTTCTACTATTTTTTTTATTAAATTTGGTACCGATTTAAAATTTTGTATTGTACGTCGCGTAGTCGTATTGTACTCGCGCACAAAATTTTATTTTTCGTAATTGCTCGACGAGTGCGAATATGTGCGAGTGTACATATTTTTAGAAAAATATTTTTTTTATTTTTATAATTTCAAAATAATATATGTAATATTTAATTTAGCTATCAAAATTTCCTAAATTTATGATTTAATTTATGAAAAGCCTTTTATTTAGAATAAATAATATTCTTAGTGCATACATATACTTCATAAATATTTTGCTAGTTTATTTTAAATAAAAAATGAAATTTTGAGATTTATTAATATTTTATTATTCAAAAAGATATTTAAAAAAATTAATGTAATTTTCAAAATTATTATTATTAGTATTTTTGGAAAATATATTTTAAAATTATTGTGGAGATTTAAATCTTGATTTGAATTTATGGATTTATTTAAATAGTTAATATTTGAAATTTGATTTATCCTATTTGATTTTGAACTAAAAATTAATTGGATTTAAATTGGATTTGTATTTGAATTCAGATTTGATTTCATTGATTTAATTTAATAATTATCTAAATTGGGTTTAAACTACTCCTAATTTTTATCCAATTGGGAATTCCCACATCCTATAAATAGGCAGGTACTCCTCCATAAATTTTTACCATTCACAATTCTTCCACAAATTTTTCTCCAACCCTAATCCCGTGCATCGTGTCCGTGTCCCTTTCCGATCAAATCTTATTCCATTCTTTTATTTTTACGTATACATTATCTCCTTCCTCGTGTCGGACACACCCCGACACCAACAAATTCCTAATCCTAGCCAAGCCCAGCCTTTCTCGGTCGACCACCGTCCCCGTCCTCGACCATCCCTGCAAGCCTCCAGGTCACCAGTCCCAACACGACCTCCACGCCGCCACCACCATGGACTAATACCAACACCGCCGCCTCTCCGGCATTACCTCGACCACCTGCCTAAGCCCCGACAGCACCAACCAGCCCACACCACCGTCGACAACAGCACTAATCCCAAACACAGCATCACCACAACCAGCCCACCGCCATCCCGGCCATCGTCGGCCGGCGCCAAAAGCCCAACCCGACCATTACACCCCAACAGCATCCCGACCAATTCCGAGCACGACCAGATCTGGTCTGTTCCACCACCCTCGCCGGAAAGTCGCCTACCACCACCCTCGACCAAAACCACACAGCCGAAAACCCCCCAAAAAAACCATGAAGAAAACCCAAATCAAATCTATCGCCACCACCGTACTCACCTGTCCGACTGCCATCCGTCGCCCTGCGTCAGCCCCACGACCTTCTCCGACGGAGCCCTTGTCGTGCCTTTTCGGCCCAGCAGCCAACGCCAGCACACCGCGTCGGCGAGCTCGATCTTGGCCGTCGGTACGAGTCCCCAACGCCGATGAAGCCGTACGACCCCCGCGTCCTCCATCGGACCTCCGTCGAAGCCACGTCAGCGTCGCCGCCCTAATCTCCATCTCAGGCGCCCTCCTCCGGTCGTCCGCCCGACCCGCTTCCCCTCGTCGTCGTTCCTCGCCGGACAACCGCTCCTTTCCTCCGCGCCCTAGCCGCCCGCTCCTTCCATCGCCGGCGACCCTTCCACTCCTCCGTGCCGCTGACCGCGAGCAACTCCCCTCCGGTCGCCGCCCCACGTCGTTCTCCATAGATCCGCCTTCGCCGGAGCAGCGCCGTCCGGTGAAGCAAAACCCCCTTCTTCCTGTCAACTCTGCCGCCCCAAATCCCACATGGCTGCCTTTCTCTGCTCGCCACCCGCTCATCCTTCTACTCCGCCTCGCCGCCGAAACCCTCCACCACTTCAAACCCTCTCCCGCGCTCTTCCCTCCGGCCGCCCCGTTAGCAAACTCTGACTCCTCTCTCCCTAGGTCTCTCCGCTCACTCACCTCCTCCTTCTGTTTCTCTTGTTTTTTTTTATTTTCTAACACAAGCCGAACAGCACATGTACTGTTAGGTTTTGTTTATTATTATTATTATTATTATTATTATTATTATTATTATTATTCTGTTTATTATTATTATCTTTATTATTATTATTAATATCTATGTCTCTTTTATATATAGTATATATTTGGTTAGATTAATTATTAGAATTGTTGATGTTAATATTGGCATTTATGAATTATACTATTAGTATTTTGTATAAAATATTTCTAAAATTAATTTTTAACAATTATATTATTTTGCTTGGGCCATTTAGAAGTTTCATATATATTATTAAATATTTTATCTATTTTAATCGACTATCCTAGAAATTATTGTTTGACAAAAATTTAGCTTTCAGATTTTCAAATAATTATCTAAATTATATTTCTACAAACTTAAGAGTTTTTGGGAACACAGTTTCTTTTATATTTTAGTATTTAAACACTATTTTTAACTTGCAAAAATATAAGTTCTCATTTATTATAAATTTTCTTAAAGTCATATATATCAATCAATCTCATGTCCGAGACCAATCCCAAATCTCCTATTCCTCACCAATTCTATACTACCCTATGTCGACCTTAACTATTCTGACCGTCCCGGACCCAATGGAACTGTCCGTGCCATCAACAGAGGTCAACTTGCATAGTTGTTGTACAGAAGTCGCAGTTCGAGCCACCTTGATTATCGCAGTACACAAAGCGTACTACCAGGCAAGACACCTTGCCATTGGCTGTTTATTTATTTTAGCTCATATTTCATGCATTATTATTTTCTTTATGCAAAATAAACTGTGATACATGGCATAACCTGTTAGAACTTATTGGCCAGTTATATTTCCTGCTATGTATTATTTTCTTACACATTAACCTAGATTTAAGGGACCACCTTATGTGTAGCATTTATTGGCCTTGACACGTTGTAACATGAAGTTGTGTGTCACATGTAGAACACGGACATGTGTGACTGACTGGCCACCGGTGCGTATAAGCCGTGCGATAGGAATAACCGCTAATAGATGTTGCATGCTAGTTTGACTTAGCGGTTATAGAGGTTTTCTGTTGTGGATACAACATAGTAGGCATTGGACGGGGAGGACAATTCCTTAGCGTATGGGCTTCGATGTACTTTCCCTTTTGTAACCCGTAAGCTCTGTCGGAGACGCGGGTCAGCTTATCCATGATTACTAACGGCCACTGACGTTCTGCGGAACGTTATGCTCTTATTGATTGGGCCTCTAGTACCCCAAGGGGGACCATGCCGATCCTATTTAGCCAGGGCCTATGCGTAGGAAGGATTGTTCTTAACTACATTTCACATAGAATGGTTAGACACCTTTATCCGTTATGTACGAGTACTTTTAGTTTGGGTACTTGTATCTGACCGTGGCTTAGAACAATAACTTGTCGCGGATTAGTTTGTCACATCTTGTCCTTGTTTGGTTGTAGGTGTGACTTACTACTTCGATGAGAAGGTATTGAACCTTGTTGGGGGTCCGGATACCATAATGGATTCATAGCATGGAAAGATACGTCACCGTGAATTAGTTTACCATCTCCTGTCCTTGTTTGGTTGGGGGAGATGGTAAGCTCGTTCAATAGGTGCGTATTGGACCATGTTATAATCCAATTGACTTATTTATTTGAGCAATATTTATTCAGTTTATATGGCATGATATTATGTGTCTTGTTACGTCCCTCTGAGGACCTGGTTATCTCCCAGGTGTGTGCTATTGTCTTTCGCAGGTATTCTAGCTCTAGCCGTAATCCTCTCTATTTCTTCGAGGATGATTGCGCTTGGATCGTCTTCGCTTCGCTCGCCAAAATCATTCTTTTGTTTATCATGTATTTCTTTTCATAGTTGGTAGTGGATTTGTCTCCGCCCAACTACATATACCAATGACAATTCATAGTCGATTTTATGATATCTTTTATTCTTATATTTTATGGATGAGATTAGATAGTTATGGTTCTACTGCATTTTACAGCTTACGTATATTTATTATATGGCTGGCATGTCTACGTTTCTAGTCCTACGTATTTTGGGACTGGGGCGTTACATGTTTTTGTGGTGGCCCATGCAGGTCAGATAAATTATTTGGTTACTTTACCGTACCAAGCAAGCCTGCAAATAGGATTAGAAGTCTAGGATCTCATCCACATACTTGACATCTTTCCTAGATTTTATCTACCGTTTGACTCATCGATTGCATCTTTCTTGATTCATTCTATCATTATTCTTATCTTCCCTTCGTGCTTGCTAGAGATTGACCCTACTAGTTAGATGTCTCAAACACCATTAGTTTAAATTTTTTTAAGTGGGGTAGAATGCCTTATAACCTAGCAACCCCTTGTCCTAGTGACCTATATTAGCAAGTTTACTTAGATTCTAGAATCTAGAGGACCCTAACCCGTCTAGTCAACCAAGGACTTGGACAAGAAGACTATAGGACGACTGTATAAAGACCATCACAGGACATGACTTAGAATCCTTAGAAGTTCAAGCTACACTCCCTCTCAATTTTAAACTCTCGTGTCTATAATTTCACTCTCTTGACAAATGTTGCTACTATAACCTAGATTTGCAAGTTCATTGATTTATCGAGCTTGTTCACGACATATGTTATTGGAAGAGCTCCCACTAACGTATCGTCTAATCAGAAGCGGTGCATAATGGTCAGATCAACCAAGTGCACTTTGGTTTGCTTCTATATATCGTTCTACGTGGATGGGGACATAGCTAAACTTGCCCTCTAGAATCCCATCCACGACTGCCTTGACAATTCCTTTGAAATTTTTTTCGGTCGTCTTTGAATCCCGTATTCGTACTCGAAAATATCATCTTTGAACCCCTTATTGCTTTCGCCTTCACCTATTTTAGAAGGACAAAGGCATTATACTAGAATTTCCTCTAGCCTTCCTATCGATTATGACCATACTATATATTTTTCTATGATCTAGATCGCAATTTCTTACGACATGATTTTGTTATTGATTGTTCCCCATCGATACCCCTTGTGTCTTCTCACCCCCCTACGAATCCTTAACTTGGAGGACGAAATTCTTTTAAGTTGGGTAGGATGTAAAACCCCTAAATTTCTACTATTTTTTTATTAAATTTGGTACCGATTTAAAATTTTGCATTGTACGTCGCGTACGAAATTTTATTTTTCGTAATTGCTCGACGAGTGCGAATATGTGCGAGCGTACATATTTTTAGAAAAATATTTTTCTTATTTTTATAGTTTCAAAATAATATAGTAATATTTAATTTAGCTATCAAAATTTCCTAAATTTATGATTTTATTTATGAAAAGCCTTTTATTTAGAATAAATATATTCTTAGTGCATACATACTTCATAAATTTTGCTAGTTATTTTAAATAAAAAAAAAATTTCAAGATTTATTAATATTTTACTATTCAAAAAGATATTAAAAATATGTAATTTTCGAAATTATTATTATTAGTTTTTTTGGAAAATATTTTCGAAATTATTGTGGAGATTTAAATCTTGATTTGAATTTATGGATTTATTTAAATAGTTAATATTTAAAATTTGATTTATCCCATTTGATTTTGAACTAAAATTAATTGGATTTGTATTTGAATTTAGATTTGATTTCATTGATTTAATTTAATAATTATCTAAATTGGGTTTAAACTACTCCTAATTTTTATCCAATTGGGAATTCCCACATCCTATAAATAGGCAGGTACTCCTACATAAATTTTTACCATTCACAAATTCTTCCACAAATTTTTCTCCAACCCTAATCCTGTGTATCGTGTCCGTGTCCCTTCCCGGTCAAATCTTATTCCATTCTTTATTTTTACATATACATTATCTCCTTCCTCGTGTCGGACACACCCCGACACCAACAATTCCTAATCCTAGCCAAGCCCAGCCTTTCTCGGTCGACCATCGTCCCCGTCCTCGACCATCCCTGCAAGCCTCCAGGTCACCAGTCCCAACACGACCTCCACGCCGCCGCCACCATGGACTAATACCAATACCGCCGCCTCTCCGGTATTACCCCGACCACCTGCCTAAGCCCCGACAGCACCAACCAGCCCACACCACCGTCGACAACAACACTAACCCCAAACACAGCATCACCACAACCAGCCCACCGTCATCCCGGCCATCGCCGACCGGTGCTAAAAGCCCAACCCGACCATTACACACCTACAGCCTCCCGACCAATTCCGAGCATGACCAGATCTGGTCTGTTCCACGCCCTCGTCGGAAAGTCGCCTACCACCACCCTCGACCAAAACTACACAGCCGAAAACCCCCCAAAAGAAATCATGAAGAAAACCCAAATCAAATCTATTGCCACCACCGTACTCACCTGTCCGACCGCCATCCGCCGCCCTGCGTCAGCCCCACGACCTTCTCCAACGAAGCCCTCGTCATGCCTTTCCGGCCCAGCAGCCAACGCCAGCACAGTACCGCATCGGCGAGCTCGATCTTGGCCGTCGGCACGAGTCCCCAACGCCGATGAAGCCGCACGACCCCCGCGTCCTCCATCGACCTCCGTCGAAGCCACGTCAGCGTCGCCGCCCTAATCTCCATCTCAGGCGCCCTCCTCCGGTCGTCCGCTCGACCCGCTTCCCCTCGCCGTCGTTCCTCGTCGGACAACCGCTCCTTTCCTCCGCGCCCTAGCCGCCCGCTCCTTCCGTCGCCGGCGACCCTTCCACTCCTCCGCGCCGCTGACCGCGATCCACTCCCCTCCGTCGCCGCCCCATGCCGTTCTCCACAATTCGCCTTCGCCGGAGCAGCGCCGCCCGGTGAAGCAAAACCCCCTTCTTTCCGTCAGCTCCGCCGCCCCAAATCCTACATGGCCGCCTTCCTCTGCTCGCCACCCCGCTCATCCTTCTACTCCGCCTCGCCGCCGAAACCCTCCACTACTTCAAACCCTCTCCCGTGCTCTTCCTCCGGCCGCTCCGTTAGCAAACTCCGACTCCTCTCTCCCTAGGTCTCTCCGCTCACTCACCTCCTCCTTCTTTTCTCTAGTTTTTATTTTTTTTATTTTCTAACACAAGCCGAACAGTACATGTACTGTTAGGTTTTGTTATTATTATTATTAATATTATTATTATTATTATTATTAGTTATTAATATCTGTTTATTATTATTATCTTTATTATTATTTATTATTATTAATATCTATGTATCTTTTACATAGTATATATTTGGTTAGATTAATTATTAGAATTGTTGAGTTAATATTGGCATTTATGAATTATACTATTAGTATTTTGTATAAAATATTTCTAAAATTTGTTTATAACAATTATATTATTTTGCTTGGGCCGTTTAGAAGTTCCATATATATTATTAAATATTTTATCTATTTTAATCGACTATCCTAGAAATTATTGTTTGAAAAAAATTTAGCTTTCAGATTTTCAAATAATTATCTAAATTATATTCTACAAACTTTAGAGTTTTTGGGAACACAGTTTCTTTTATATTTTAGTATTTAAACACTATTTTTAACTTGCAAAAATATAAGTTCTTATTTATTATAATTTTCTTAAAATTATAAATATCAATCAATCTCATGTCCATGACCAATCCCAAATCTCATATTCCTCACCAATTCTGGACTCCCTTTGTTGATCTTAACTATTCTAACCATCCCGGACCCAATAGAACTGTCCGTGCCATCAACAGAGGTCCCCTTGCATAGTTGTTGTACCGAAGTCGCAGTTCGAGCCACCTTGATCATCGCAGTACACCAGGCGTACTACCAGGCAAGATACCTTGCCATTGGCTGTTTATTTATTTTAGCTCATATTTTATGCATTATTATTTTCTTTATGCAAAAAAACTGTGATACATGGCATAACATGTTAGAACTTATTGTTCAGTTATATTTCTGCTATGTTATTTTCTTACACATTAACCTAGATTTAAGGGACCACCTTGTGTGTAGCATTTATTGGCCTTGACACGTTGTAATACGAAGTTGTGTGTCGCATGTAGAATACGGACATGAGTGACTGGCTGGCCATCGGTGCGTATAAGCCGTACGATAGGAATAACTGCTAATAGATGTTGCATGCTAGTTTGACTTAGCGGTTATAGAGGTTTTCGATTGTGGATACAACATAGTAGGCATTGGGCGGGGAGGACAATTCTTAATGTATGGGCTTCGATGCACTTTCCCTTTGTAACCCGTGAGCTCCGTCGGAGACGCAGGTCAGCTTACCCATGATTACTGACGGCCACTGACGTTCTGCGGAACGTTATGCTCTTATTGATTGGGCCTCTAGTGCCCCAAGGGGGACCATGCCGATCCTATTTAGACATGGCCCATGCGTAGGAAGGATTGTTCTTAACTACATTTCACATAAAACGGTTAGGCACCTTTATCCGTTAGGTACGAGTACTTTTGGTTTGGGTACTTGTATCTGACCGTGGCTTGGAATAATAACTTGTCGCGGATTAGTTCGTCACATCTTGTCCTTGTTGGTTGTAGGGTGTGACTTACTACTTCGATGAGAAGGTATTGAACCATGTTGGGGTCCGGATACCATATTGGATTCATAGCATAGAAAGATACGTCACGTGAATTAGTTTACCATCTCTTGTCCTTTGGTTGGGGGGATGGTAAGCTCGTTCAATAGGTACATATTGGACCATGTTATAATCCAATTGACTTATTATTTGAGCATTTATTCAGTTATATGGCATGATATTATGTGTCTTGTTACGTCCTCTAAGGACTGGTTATCTCTCCAGGTGTGTGTTATTATCTTTCGTAGGTATT